>JAJIBD010011970.1:0-33175 GCA_021461705.1 Cryptotis parvus
TGGGCCCTTCAGGTATATTCCTAGAAACAGAAGCTGAGTTTCTAGTGTTTTGAGGAATGGCCATATTGTTTTCCAAAAGGCTGCACTGGCTGGTGTTCTATATTGGCACCTTTAATGCACTGTTTCTATCTTCTCTCGATTCTTCTTGAATTCCTGCTTCCAGAATTCATATCTTTCATGAGTTTGGAAACGTTATCACTTATCTCTGCCAAATTACATCTTCCATGTTCTGTGTTCTTATCTTTTGATATTTTACTTTATTTAAAATCCGACCTTCATAGATCTTAGTCTTTTTTTTCCATCCTGCTTCCTCTCTTTACTTCTGTGATGCTTTGTGGGTAATTTTTCTTTCAGTTTTTTCTTTCAGTTTTTGTCTTGGAGTTCACTAAGTCTCTTCTGTTGTTTAGTCCTTTATTCTATTCCTGATCTCAACAACATTTGTGTTCCTCAAGAGAAACAAAGGCAAGTCCTTGTGCTTTATCTTTTTGAGCTCATTGGCTTGGATTATTTCTCCGATATCTGTGAACTAGTTAGATATTTTTTTGCTTGCTTATTTTTATTCCAACTTTAATTTGCTCAAGTAGTTAAATTATTGTAATTTCAGATTAGCTGCATAATTCCAAGTTCTAGGTGAGAATTTCTGAAGAGAATGATAACAATGCCTGTGAATCCCCATTTACTGAGGATTTGTAGCCAGAATACATAAACCCCCTTATAGTTCAATAACAAAAATAAATAAGTAAGTAAGTAAATAAATAGATAATCTGACGTAAAACTGAACAGGGATTATATAGTTGTATTTTTCCGAAGAGGATGTACAAGTAGCTAATAGAACATGGAGAGACATTTAAAATCACTAGGTAACAAATCAAGAGGGTCAGAGAAATTATACATTGATCTTGCATGTGACTGACCCAGGTTTGATCTCTGGAACCCCAAACAATCGCTTGACCCCACACCAAGAGTGATCCTAGGCACAGAACTAGAATGAAATTGAATTAAATCCTAAGCAGAGAACCAGAATTAAATTGAGAACTGCCGGTGTGGTCCTGAAACAACAAGCAACCAGCCAAACAAACAAAAACCAGTTTGGCGATTCCCTCTGGGTTAAACTTAGAGTCACCTCACTTAGTTCTAGGGTTCCATTCCTAAGGATATACCTAAGAAATGAAAACATGTATCTGTATGAAAACTTGTATGTGGATATTCATTCAGAGTAACTAAAGTGGTGAAACAATCCGCATGCCAACCAGTTGGTAACTGGATCCATCCAATGTGGTGTGGCCACAGAGTAGAGCATGGCTTGGAAGTAACAAGGCATCAATACAGTCACATAGTAGGTGTTGAAAACAGTAATAGTGGAAGGCCCCAGAAAGGACCGTAAGTGGGGATTAGTTCCTTTATTGTTGAATAATGAAGGAACTTTATTGGAACAGGCACCCCGTGGATCAGTGTAAGATCAGGCATTTTGGCTATAAGAAACAGGATGACTACAATTTTGGGGGCTTCTTTTGAGGTGACAAAATCTATGATAAAACTACTGAAATAGCTGAAGCATCACACATGACACATATTTTGGGGGCCTCCCAGACAGAGCTCAGGATGACGAAGCAGCTTGAGGGTCTCTGGGGCAGCACCCAAGCTCAGGTGCATTCTAAGCATGGGCCTTCACCTCTCTTCTCTCTGCCCCCACAAGCGGAGATGTTCTTACTTACTGGGGGGCAGGGTTGGGCCACACCTGGCAGTGCTCAGGGCTTATTTCTGGCTCCACACTCAGGAGACCACATGTAGTGCCGGGGACCCAACTGGGTCAGCTGCAGCCCGGCAGCCCGGCAGCTCTTGCCGTATCCTCTCGAGCCCCTTGGAGAGATATTTTGTAGTCGATTTCTACCTTCGTTCCCTCTCTAGAAATTTAATTCACGCATTAAAATATTCTCTGAAAGTTAGTTGCCAGATTTAGCAAAGAAAATCAAGGCATTGAATTAGATTAGAATTTCTGAGACACAAAAGATATGTTTATTTAAAGTAGAAGGTTCCAACTATTATAGGAGTTAAACTTCAATGGAAAATTATCTGCTTATTTGAAAGTCAAATTTAACTGGGCCCTGACTTTTCTCTGGCTGGCCCAATTCAGGCACAGAGTGGACTTTAGCCTCTGGACACACACTTAATCACTCCCGCCCCCTTTATTTTGGGGTGTGCTTGGGGGAAACACGCCAAGCTGGCACCCCCCCACATACAAAAGCTCTCCAGCTCTTTTGGGTCCGCGAGCCACCTCCTTGTCTCAGAAGCAGAAGAGTCGGAGCATGAGGGTCCGAAAGAGGCTGCCCAGGACCCCCTGCAGCTTTGGGTCTGCCCGACTCCCCCTCTCAAGAAGGGGCACAGGGCTCTCTCTGGCAGCCAAGAGGGGGCCTGAATCTCCCCTTGGTGGAGGGGAGGTGGTCAGTGGGGGACGGGAAGACACCTAGCGCCCAGGAAGTTCCTGGCTATGGTGCTGCTACAGCTAGGACAGTGAGTTCCCACTTAGAATGTTCGTTTCTGGGCGATAACAGCGTAAAGGCACCTTCCCTGTTTCCTGTTAAGCGGCGAACAAAGAGCACTTGAGATTTGAGCCACTGCCGGTGGGAAGCCCACGCCGAGAAGTCCTGAGCTCTCTGGAGATCAATTTTGTGTTTGGAGATGAGGGAGAGTAAGTGCAGGAGCTAGAGGAAAAGGGGCTGTTTCCCTCCGACCTTGAGGCTGGGAGGCCCCTGAATTAGGAGCTGCTGGAGGGGCGGCATCTGCCCCAGCATCATTCTGAGGGAAGAAGCTGCTGGCAAACCCACTGTGCTGGCGGGGGCTGTACTGCGTGCGAAGGGCCCCGAGCTGCTGTGAAACCTAGCATCTGGGAGTGCGAGAGTCTATTCACTCTCTCCAGCCCTCACAAAGTCTCGCGGGATCAAGGAACAGTTTCTCCCCCAGGGCAACCTGCTGTCTTACAAAAGCTGGTTCATACCGGCGTGTCCTGTCCTGTGGTTCATACTGGCGTGTCCTGTCCGTGGTTCATACTGGCGTGTCCTGTCCGTGGTTCATACTGGCGTGTCCTGTCACTGAGTGGAACCACTGACAGGAACATGCCAGCAAATACTCCAGTTTTCGTTTCCTTCCTTCTCCTTCCTTCCTTCCTTCTCCTTCCTTCCTTCCTTCCTTCCTTCCCTTCCTTCCTTCCTTCCTTCCTTCCCTTCCTTCCTTCCTTCCTTCCTTCCTTCCCTTCCCTTTCCTTCCTTCCCTTCCTTCCTTCCTTCCTTCCTTCCTTCCTTCCTTCCTTCCTTCCTTCCTTCCTTCCTTCCTTCCTTCCTTCCTTCCTTCCTTCCCTTCCTTCCTTCCTTCCTTCCCTTCCTTCCTTCCTTCCTTCCTTCCTTCCCTTCTTCCTCCCTCCCTTCCTCCTTCCTCCCTCCCTCCCTCCCTCCCCTCCCTCCCTCCTCCCTCCCTCCCTCCCCTCCCTCCCTCCTTCCTTCCTTCCTTCCTTCCTTCCCTTCCTTCCTTCCTTCCTTCCTTCCTTCCTTCCTTCCTTCCTTCCTTCCTTCCTTCCTTCCTTCCTTCCTTCCTTCCTTCCTTCCTTCCTTCCTTCCTTCCTTCCTTCCTTCCTTCCTCCCTTCCCTTCTTTTTGATTTTTTGGGCCACACTTGTCTGTGCTCAGGATTTATTCCTGGCTCTACACATGAGGATCACCCCTGGCAGGTCCTGGGCTTGTAAAATCATCTGTCTGGTTTCAAGGCTCTGATGCATCTATGGCTGTGCACTGCTGCAGTGCCCGAGGGGGCATAAGGAGGTTCTAGAATGTTCATCCCTGTTCTGCACAGGAGGATGAAATAAAGAACCTTTCAACAACAGATTTCCTGGGGTCAGGGGTGCAGCTGTCTCCTGCTGTTCCTCTTTATCACTTTTGGTTAGTCCGTGCTTCTGGAACCCTACAGCTCCCTTGACAACCGATCTGGGAGGCTCAAGTGGGCGCTTATGTCAGGAGCTCTCAGGTCTCTAATGCCTGCGCTGGGCACTGGACACCAAGGAGGACAGATGCAGGTGGTCAGCCTGGGAGCCACGGAGCCTCTGTGCTCAGGGAGGGAGACTCTCTAAACTGAGGGCCGAAGTGAAGAGGCGGGGAGCACAGAGCCTAGCAATGCTCTCTGAATTATCTGGGTGGTGAGAGATTTCTGGAGGCAGAGCCTTGATGCTGCAGCCCAAAGGGTGAGTTAGGAGTGGGCCAGTGCCTGGTGACGGTGCTGCAGGCAGAGCATGTCTGGGTCCCACGGAAGGAGAACAGGCTTGGAGAGGAGAGGAAGCCCTCCATTCCCGCCCCCAATTTTTTGGGTCACCCCTGGCGGTGCTCAGGGGGTTACTCCTGACTCTGCATTCAGGAATTACTCCTGGTCCTGTGTGGGGATGATATGGGATGTCTGGGATTGAGCGCAGGTTGGCTGGCGTGCAAGGCAAATGCCCTCCCCCACTGTACTATCCCTCAGGCCCCTGAGTAGGCCCCTTTGAAGGGTTCTCAGGCAAGGGCTGTGGATGAGCAGGGCCAGCTATGTAGGGACAGGTATTGGGAGCAGCCCTCTCCCCTCCTCCAATGCTCTTAGTCTGGAGCCATCTCTCAGACCTCTGCATTGGCACCGAGCACTAGCCCGGACACCAGGAAAGGCGTCGCGGGGTAGCTCCAGAGGCTCTTGCTCAAGTCCACCTTGTATCACTTGTATCACTTGTCTTCCTGTTGTTCATCGCTTTGCTCGAGCGGGCGCCAGTAACATCTCCATTTGTTGGGAATGAGGTCCATTATGTCAATGTTTTTGGCATACCAATACACCGCAGTTAGCTTGCCAGGCTCTGCTGTGGCTCTGGGTTCATCCCAGGGGGTCCAGTCTTTTTTCTATGTCAGACCATCAACCATCCAGGGCCCACGGGGCAGAGTCCTGGGTGTAGACAAGCCTGTCTCCTGTGTGCCACCTGCCGATGCAGCTGGGCACCTCAGCCACACCTGCAACACCTGAGGGGCAAAAGGTGTTTTTGCCCTAAGGTAAGTCTACCTTAATTGGCTTCTTTTTACCTCATTTTCTTGCTATTTAGGGTCTGCTTTCTGGGCTTCCAGCACAGCTCACGTGGCTCCTCCCAGCCTCTGCACACTCTCTCCTCCACTTCCCCTGGAAATACTCAAAACCACAAACGTTTCCATTGCAGACCCAGGAACTACGGTGCCCCCGACATAGCCCTAGTTCAGTGGTTGATTCCACCTGTAAGCACACGAATGTTGTTTTCACAATTTACTAATCTCTTTCCCTTTCTGATAATCAGATGAAGGTGATGTATTGGGGGGTAGATTGTTTTGGTCATTACTAAAAATCATTTTTGCTAAACTTAAAGAGACATCAAACTTCTGAAGAGCTCAAGGTAGGCCAGTCTCAGTGCTGAGATCTCTGGTGCCTTCTTGGTATGCTGGGGGAAGGGGAGGCTGAGTCCATCCCCTCCAAGAGACCCAGGGCCCTGCCTACACCAGGCATCCTCCAATAGCCTCCAACTGACAGTTAAGTTGAAGAACTACAAATTAGATGAGAAAGTTGCATAGAAACCCAGTAAACTTAATGGCTTTAAGGTCAAAATAAACAAGCCTTGACTAGCACCTACAGCTCAGTAAGTCCCCAGACAATGGCCTTAGCAACACCATTCTGAGATGTAGCAACTTATTTTTTCTTTTTTTGGTTTCTGTGCCACACCTGACGGTGCTCAGGGCTTACTCCTGACTCTGAGCTCAGAGATTACTTCTGGTGGGGCTCAGGGAGACCATATGGGGTGCACGGGATCAAACCTGCATGGGCTGGCTACATGCAAGGCAAACACCCTACCCACTGTACTTTTGCTTTGGCCCCCCTTTAATAGAACTATTTTTTTAAAAAGAATTATGCTTGCTATTTTGTTATATCAAGGAATATAAAGTAAATTAGTTTGTGCCTGAAAAGGGGCAAGCTTGGATGGGGTGGGAAGCGGGGCGCACTCCACTCTGAGTCCAGCCAGCATGGTCATTCCCCCACACATGAGAGCAAACCCTTGGAGCAATGTTGGACTTGGCCAGGGGCTGGCTGAGTCCCTTACCGGGAGGTCAGCTCCATGGATTGGTTCCACGTGGGGCCGGCCGAGCAGCGCAGCTGTGGGTCTGAAGTAGATGGGTCTGAATCTCTTCCGGGATTGCAGATTAGTTGTGAGTCTGGCGTGGGTGGGCCTCTCTCTTCCGGGAAACTGGCATGGAGGCGGAGGAGAAGGGCAGGGCCCAAAACTCCACTCCAAGTCCGGCCAGCATGGTCTCTCCCCCGGCTCATGAGAGCAAACCCTTGGAGCAATGGTGGACTCGGCCAGGGGAGCAAATTTGTAAATCATAGTGTTTAAGTGAGAAATTTGCTATTTTTGTGCTCTCAGTCAAAACTGAGAGCAAACTTGTACCATATATATCACTATCACTATCACTATCTTCCCGTTAATCATCTATTTGCTAGAGCGGGCACCAGTAATATCTCCATATGTCCTGTCTCATGCTAGTAGAACTCAAAGGCATCCACTTGCTCCAGGAACATAAAGAGCCTCAAACCATTATATTAGGTCATGGGAATGACCAAATATAAATGTTACTGGTATTTGGCATATCAAATACTACACGAGCAGCTTGCCAGGCTTGCCGTGCGGGTGGCATACTGTTGTAGTCACCTCTAAATAAAGCATTTATTGATGAACCACGCGGCTGCTAGCCGGGCTGTGATAGTCTGGTCTGCTGGGTGGAGTTGTGACGAGAGGAAAGTCGGATGTGGAAAATGGCGGGCCCCATGGAGTAGGGGAGGGTGGTCTGGCTTGTTGTGAGCCCCCAACAATGACAAAAGAGCCGTGCGTGCTCCCGAGAACCTCTTAAGGGTCATCCAAATATGGTATATATAAAACAAGTTTATATATATATAAACTTGTAATATATATCATATATAAATATATATATATACATATATATATTACAAGTTTGCTCTCAGTTTTGACTGAGAGCACTATGTGCAATTCTTTATGGAATTACTGTCACTAGTGTAATACTAGTGTAAATACTAGTGTCACTTGTATTTATTTTGGGGGTTGTTGGAGTTTGGGGGTACCAATCTCTGGCATTGCTAAGAGCTTAGTCTTGACTCTGTGCTCAGGGATCAGTCCTGGCTGTGCTCAGGGGACTCTGGTGCCAGATATCAAACCAGAGTTGGCCACATGCAAAGCAAGTGCCTGAACCTCTGTCGGTTTCCGGCCCTCCGTTGTATGTTCTAGACTCTCGCTTAAGGGGCCTCCTTCAGCACAGCCTTTCTGCCTTCTGGCTTTTCCACTTGGCATCACTTTCTTGGCCATGCAGCTGCCCCGGAATCTGTCCCTTCCCCCACCGAGCACTGGTCTCTGTAACCAGGCCGCTGTTTGCTTCTCCATCTGGCCAGCTGGAGGTGTGTGGTCAGTGCCCAGTGTGGAGTACTCATAGATACAGCTGCTTTGAGGGTCCATGAACGTGTCTTGGTGGACACACTCTGCCATTTCCTGCAGAATTTGACCAGCCTAACTTTCTCTTATCTCGTACCCAGAGCACTCCACATTCCTGCTGTTCCCTGCTCAGACCAGGTGGGACGGGGCTAAGAAAATTTCTACCCGATGTGAGACACCCCAGCCCCTGGGGTCCTGGGTGATGGTGTGAGGAGTGAGGCTTTAACTTAGCCCAAGAGGGGAGGCACGATGCAAAATAAAATGGCTGACTCAGAAATGCAGTTATCACCTGCCAGGAGGCAGAGGGACATGTTTTCTCTCTTGCCTGGCCCTCCCATGAGATGAGCAGATGAAGACTGAAAATGGTCCATAGGCCAAACAAAATTGCTTGAGGTTGTTATTATCTGTTCCCCTAAGTAAATGACACCAAACCAACATGAGTAGAAGCCAGGACAGGCGTTATTAATGGTGTTTTTTTTTTTCATTAAGAGGCCAGAACAATTCCCTAATTGCTAGCAGATCCCAGGAAATGCCTTATTTGTAAACAGTGGTTCACCAAAAAGTCATTAACAGGCTGAACAGGCGAGCAATTTAGAGTGAGCGGCTGCAATTATAAAATGTGTGCAACGGTTGAGGGAACGTCAGGGATATTTCGCCGGGGCTGGCGACTCCCCCTGTACGGCGAGCTTGCCCCCGCCACTTCTAGACCCCATCTTTGTTTCTTCGTTTTCATCACCCTCTTTCAATGCGGAAGGGGCTTCTAAAATGAACTCATCTCTATGACAGGAAACTCATCAGATGCAGAAAGGAGCAGCAGAGAATTTGAAGGCTCCCAAGTCCAACCTATTAGACGAGATACTCCATGTCTTAGGATTCCTGCTCTCCTTCTTTCTGACCAGCTTACGGCTGAACTCACAAGCATCCTCTTACCTGCCAGGATGCGGCTCTCTTCATGGCCACGTTGCATGAACATTCCCTCTTAAATGAAATTCGCATATGAAAATGTTCTTTGCGAACACCATGTTCATGGCTAAAAAAAGTATTTCTGTGTCTAGACTGTTCATAATTTACTTAATCATTCCCCTTGTTATGGGTATTTAGGTGGTTCAAATTGCTTCCAAATATAAATCATGCTGCAAATGGCATCTTTGTGCAAACCATTTCTTTCTTTCATTTATCTGGACACTGTAACATAGCTCTTAACAGAGCAATGTCTCCGAACGCACGAGTGCTCCAGCACCCCCTGCCGCTGTTTCTGCTGCCCAGGTCCCCCTCTCCGGGCTTGCCAGCTCTGTGCTTGCTCCTACTGGTGCTTGGGCTCTGTCACCATAGGCTGGTGCTTGGGCTCTGTCACCATAGGCTATTGTGTGTTTTCTGGCCAGCTTCTCTGTCCTCCACGGTGACAGAGACCATCTCGTGTTGTCCTCCTCCCTTTGGCTTCATTGAGTGCGATGGCTGCCCATTCCAGTAAGCTGGCAGCAAACTGCAGGTTCCATATTCTTTCTTTCTTTCTTTCTTTCTTTCTTTCTTTCTTTCTTTCTTTCTTCTTTCTTTCTTTCTTTCTTTCTTTCTTTCTTTCTTTCTTTCTTTCTTTCTTTCTTTCTTTCTTTCTTTTTCTTTCTTTCTTTCTTTCTTTCTTTCTTTCTTTCTTTCTTTCTTTCTTTCTTCTTTCTTTCTTTCTTTCTTTCTTTCCTTTCTTTCTTTCTTTCCTTCTTTCTTTTTCTTTCTCTCTCTCTCTCTCTTTCTTTCTTTCTTTCTCTCTCTTTCTCTCTCTCTCTTTCTTTCTCTCTCTCTTTCTTTCTTTCTTTCTTTCTTTCTTTCTTTCTTTCTTTCTTTCTTTCTTTCTTTCTTTCTTTCTTTCTTTCTTTCTTTCTTTCTTTCTTTCTTTCTTTCTTTCTTTCTTTCTTTCTTTCTTTCTCTCTTTTTCTCTCTTTCTCTCTTTCTTTCTTTCTCTCTTTCTCTCTTTCTCTTTCTTTTCTCTCTTTCTCTCTTTCTTTCTTTCTTTCTTTCTTTCTTTTCTCTTTCTTTCTTTCTTTCTTTCTTTCTTTCTTTCTCTTTCTCTCTCTCTTTCTTTCTTTCTTTCTTTCTTTCTTTCTTTCTTTCTTTCTTTCTTTCTTCCTTCCTTCCTTCCTTCCTTCCTTCCTTCCTTCCTTCCTTCCTTCCTTCCTTCCTTCCTTCCTTCCTTCCTTCCTTCCTTCCTTCCTTCCTTCCTTCCTTCCTTCCTTCCTTCCTTCCTTCCTTCCTTCCTTCCTTTCTTTCTGTCTTGGGCCACACCCATCTGTTCTCCTGGCTCTCTGCTCAGAGGTCACTCCTGTCAGGGATCCAGGACCCTGTGCAGTGCTGGGGAGGGAGCTAGTGCCAGCTGTGTGCAAGGCAAAGACTCCACCCACTCTCTTATCTCCAGGCCCCATGTCTTTGGTTCTTTCAGCTAGTAACTCACGTTAATTAGGTTGCTACCCAAGAGCCTATCTCCTCTCCTTGTCCTGTGACAAGGACAGTGAGAGGGACAGAGGCAAGTGGCCGCCAGGCTGACATTTCACTGCACGTATCACCTAGAATTCTTGGGGACTTGCTTGCATCCTAATAGAAGGCCAGTGCTCTGGCGTGCCCTAGCAACGGGCAGTGCATGGCCACCACATTGCCAGAGCAACAGGAAGGGCACAGCCTCCACAGTGCCTGGCCACAGGGATACACATCGCCTCTACATTGTCTAGCCATGGGGAGATACAGCCTCAGCATTGCCATAGCAACAGAAAGTGAAGGGTTCAAGGGCAGAGGGGCTGACTTCAGGGAAACAAGATGCCCTCAGAGGGACCCAGCCAGACCCTTGCCCCCACCCTTTCGGGACTGCCCAGGTCACCTCTTTCCTCCCACTCTGTGGCTTCTGCAGGACTCTGAGTGACTTGGGGTATGTTTGGTGCCCGTCAAGACCATCCAATGGACTTTGTTAGCAAGCACGGCTGCCTGAGTGTTCTAAAGGCCCACCTGCAGACAACCTTGCTAGCCGATCATTTCAGCAGCATGTCAGTTCGGAGCCAGGCCTGGGTGGGCCCTGGGCTGGGTGCGAGCGTGCAGCTGATACCCAATGTCTCCTCTGTCCCCTCCTCTGCAAAGAACATGCCAGAGGGAAGGGAGGTGCTCTCTGGGCTTCTCGACAGTAAAATCCTGTCCCTGGGGGCAGAAGAGACACTGGTCACTGATGTCCAGTGAGGACTAGAGTCGAGACACATCGCTTCATGGTGGACTCAGCCTCTCCTTCAAAGGGGTTAGCAATGGACGAGGCTATGCAATGGGATTCTATGCAGCTGTTAAAGAAAATGGAGTCATGAAAGTTGCCCATAAATGGATAGACCTGGAGAGGCTCGTGCTGAGCGAGATGAGTCAGAAGGAGAAGGACAGAAAGAGAATGCTGCATTCATTTTGCGAATATGTTTTATATGTAATATTGTATGTATATATTGTATGTATAAATGTATATATATGTATGTATTATATGTATGTATAAATGTAAATATTGTATATATCAGGGTTGTGGGATGTATAATATATAATATGTATCCATTATATATATTAGGTGGGACTTGTCAATATGTTGCTACTACTTGTGTGGGCAGAGAGAGGAGTTTAGCAATAATAATTGAAATATATCAGACTAGACTGAGCATTGAAAGTAGGTAAAGAAATATACACGATAACCCTTCTGTATTGCAGTGTATTTGCACAATGCGCAAAGAGAGAGGGAAAGAGTGAGAGTGAGAGAAAGGAGGGGAGAGAGAGGAGAGAGAGAGGGAGAGAAGTGCTGGAAGGTTGTGAGGGTTGTGGGAGGGAAACTGGGGCCATTGGTGTTGGGAAACGTGTACTTGTGGCGGCTGCACACGGGTGTTAGAACACTGACTGAAACCAAACCATGAACAGCTTTGGAAGAAAGGGGAGAGGCTGGAGAAGACGCCCCGGCAGTAAGAGTGACACTATTAGTAGGAGCAGAGCCCGACGGAGGGTCCCGCACAGGAACCTCATGCATGGGGCCTCGCGGTGAGAGCAGGAAGCCCGACCTCAGGGGTTGGCCTCACAAGTTTGCGTGGATTCGGGGCGAGCCCAGCACCCTGCTCCCTGGCGGAGTCAGGAGGAGCTTTTGCTCTTCGGGCCTCCTCTGAGGTGACCTCTTGAGGTCACCCCCAGTAGCCCTAGGACCATCTCTCTCTGCCTTTCCTGGTGAGAGCTCAGACACGGAGTAGAGCAAACTGCTGGGGGGCATGGGGAAGGCCGCTGGAGGCAGGAGCCTGCTGCAAGCGATGGGCCTTCCCGGCTCTGCGTCACCTGCAGAAGCAAATGTGAGAGTCCCCTGATACCTGAGAGGATAAGGAAGTGGGGAAAAGAAAGTCGCCTCAGGTGTGCGATGGGGCCAGAGCTGGGATCCAGTCCCCAGGCAGGGCCATCAAGGGGAGAGAATGACATCATGGACCCACAACTGACCCCTGTCCCAGCTCCATCCAATGCGATCAACAAGGCACTTGTCCTTCCCTGACCCTGACCCCTCAGTCGCAGCTTCCCAAATGTCACACACCCTGTTTCTGACCGTCTAGACCATCCATCTGCTTGGCGACTCACTTGCCCAGGAATCGCAGATCCACCACCTCTCAGAGGCTGATCGCACAGGGGAGCCGAGAGAAACGAAGTAAGCTTTTGTAGCCAGGAAGCTGAAGCCCTATATAAAGGCACGTGAATACACGGAGATGGACTCTGGTCTAAAGGATACTGATATTTAGATTAGGATAGAAAGGATAAAATCAGACAGTGGTTGTGGATGTGAGATTCACAGAGGCGAGGTCACAGATGCGAATACAGATACAGAGGCGGGCAGGAAGCGATTTTAGATTAAACATCGCCCTACCTGGGGATATGCTGGGATGCGAAGATGAAACAGCGAATTGTCTAACCAGAAATGGAGTGACAGTGTGTTTTTTTTTCTTTTTGGAGGACAGTTGCCCTTGCATAACCATTAAAGAAAAACTAGTTTGGATGGAGGCTGGAGAATGCAAAGGGTAGGGGATTTGCTTTGCATGCAGCTGGCCTGGGTCCAATCCCCAGCATCCCCTGGGATCCTCTGAACAGTAACCCCTGAGTATTGCTGTCTGTAGCCCAAAACATTGAAAATAAAGTTTCAAGGTAAAATTCATATACCATCGAATGAACTGTTTCCTTCTTTGTGGACAGTCTAATATGTTATGGATGTTAGCATTGTGTTATGTAAGTTTGGGGTATGTTTCATTGCAAACGTACCCCTCCGGAGACCACATGAAGTTCACCCCCCCCAAACCCAAGTCTAATCTTTCACTTACAATGGGCTCTTTATTTACCCAGTCTGTCCCCTTTCCCTTCCCCTTCCATCCTGATAACCACAGACTGGTCATAGAGTCTAGAAGTACCGAGTCTGGAGAGATAGTACAGGGGTTAAGTACTCCGCCTTCCTTGCAGCCGGCCCCCGTTCGAACCCTGGCATTATATACGGTCGCCCAAGCACTGCCAAGAGACATCCCGAGCAAAGAGCCAGAATCAGCCCCGAGCTTGTTCCTTATCCCGGGTGTGACCCCAAACAAACAGAAAAGACTTTATTTCCCTTTGATTTCATTCATCTGTCATTTTCTCTGCAGCCCACGTAGGAGTGAAATCATAGCATGTCTTTCTCCCTCCGGCTTTTGACTAAGCTTAACCCCCAGGTCCGTCCATGGAACTGCAAACAACAGGATTTCTCCCATCTGGGGAGCAAAGGGGCATGGGGCCCATCCCAGCCAGGCCGGCAGTTCCGTGTGTGACCTAAGGCTGCAGAGCTGTTTGGTGATGCAGGTGTCGGGGATCCCCTGGGCCCCCGTGGCCACCATGGCCTGGCTGGGAGCCCTTAGAGCTGCCACACAGTTATGGGATCAAATGGGAACTGGGTGAAAAGGCTTGACCCCAATTCTCCTCTAAGCCCTACAGACCCTGCGATGTGCATAGACCGTATTGTTGCACCTGCTTGTTACTCAGCAGGCACTGGGGGTTTGCAGCTCTGCTGCGGTGACCAGGGTATGTGGCATCTTGTTCCATCCTTAAAGGTTTTGTTTTGGGGTCACATCTGGTGGTCCTCAGGGCTTACTTCTGGCCCTGTACTCAGGGATCACTCCTGGTAGGCTCTGGGGACCATATGGGAAGCCGGGAATCAAATCTGGGTCAGCTGCATGTAAGGCAAATGCTCTCCCTGCTAGAAGATCTCTCTGGGCGTCAGACGGCAAATAACTTTTGTCTAACTGTATGCCTCATCTCCAACCTGCTTCCCACAATGACGGCCCTGGCTTACATCCCCACAATCACGCACCCCTTCCCGCTTACATCCCCCACAATCACCCCCTTACATCCCCACAATAATGTCCCCCTTACATCCCCACAATAATGTCCCCCTTACATCCCCACAATGATGTCCCCCTCTTACATCCCCACAATAATGTCCCCTTACATCCCCACAATGATGTCCCCTCTTACATCCCCACAATGATGTCCCCCCTTACATCCCCACAATGATGTCCCCCCTTACATCCCCACAATAATGTCCCCCTCTTACATCCCCACAATGATGTCCCCCCTTACATCCCCGCAATGATGTCCCCCTTACATCCCCACAATGATGTCCCCCTTACATCCCCCAATGATGTCCCCTCTTACATCCCCCAATGATGTCCCCCTTACATCCCCCCAATGATGTCCCCTATCCGGTCCCCCTTACATCCCCCAATGATGTCCCCCCTTACATCCCCCAATGATGTCCCCCTTACATCCCCGCAATGATGTCCCCTCTTACATCCCCACAATGATGTCCCCCTTACATCCCCACAATAATGTCCCCCTACATCCCCCACAACAATGTCCCCCTCTTACATCCCCACAATAATGTCCCCCTTACATCCCCACAATGATGTCCCCCTTACATCCCCACAATGATGTCCCCCCCTTACATCCCCTGCAGTGCCATAGATTTCCGCCTCTCCACACCCTGCCCACACGTGGTCCCTTTGTTAAAAATCTATTCATTTATTTTAGTTATTTATTTTTTGGGTCACACCCTGCGATGCTCAGGGGTCACTCCTGGCTCTGCACTCAAGAATTACTCCTGGCAGTGCTTGAGGACCATATGGGATGTCGGGGATCGAACCCGGGTCAGCCGCGTGCAAGGCCACATGTAAGTCCCTCCCGCTGGACTATGGCGCCAGCCCAGTTGCTCCTTATTTATCCCAAGAAGCTCTGCGTGTCGTATCATTGCTGCCACCGCCCAGTTAAAAGGGGCTTCATCTGTCCACGGGCTTCATCCAGTAACGGGGCACCGCCCCTCCACCTTGCTCTGTTTCTTCACCTCCGGGTGACCCTGTGCTGGGAAGCCCCTGCACCGGGCAGCCGACACCCCACCTCTGTTGGCAGGAGCAGCCGACACCCCACTTCTGTTGGCAGGAGCAGCCGACACCCCACTTCTGTTGGCAGGAGCAGGACCCTTCTGGGCCTTTCCTGGCCGAGGTGCCCCCACGTGGCCTGTAGAGCCGCTGCTGTTCGCCCAGCCGATTCCCGGCTGTACCCAGATGGGGTCAGTGTTCCAAGTCCGCTTAGCAACTTGATATTCCGGGGCGGGTGACAGGTGTTCCGGCTGCCTCCCCCTTTCCGCTATGGAGGATGAGGCTGGGAACATCCTTTGGATGGCTTTTTACACTCACAAAAATCATAGCCGTGAGGGGACCCGGGCTGGCTGGCCTGTCCCGGCAGCCTCTGGGGCTGCTGATGCCCAGAGTCCTCAGCTTCCACTCAGTCGCGCCAAACGGCCACACTCAGGGGGCAGCGGGTGGGTCTCCCGCAGGCTCTGCCAGACCCATAAAAGCCCACCCGGAGGTTTCTTAAGAAATCACTAAGTAATTGAAGCCATAACTTTCAGGACCTAAATATATTATTCCTCCCACCTAAACAGTGCCCGTAACTCCTGGGCTGCTTGACCGACTCCTAGGCATGCGTCCACACTGCCCCCCCCCCCCCTTGGTCTGTGGAGGCCGGCAAGGGAAGAAAGGTCCGCTCAGCAGGGGATCATAAACAGGGAAGAAAGAACTGCTCTTTCAAATGCTCCAAGTCTGAACCCAGGAAACGCAAATAAAACCCACCGCCAGGGGCCAGGGAGGCATGCAACAGCACAGAGGCATGTGTGGGAACTTCGCCCCCCCCCAGCACCCCAGGTGGCCCCTCAGAGATTCACCAGGTATGGCCTGGAGCTGTGGGGTGAGGGCGGGGCCTGGGAACTCCAGGACCCCGACTTTGGCATTGAACCATCAGCCTGGGGGCTGAGAGCCTCTGGGAGTGACTGAGACCCCTTGGTACCAGTATCCACCAAATCCACCAAAAATAAAATGAAAAGGAAAAACATCTGGGGCCAGAGAAATAACACAGCGGGGAGGGCACTTGCCTTGCATGTGGCTGGCCCAGGTTTGATCCCCAGAATCCCATATGGCCCCCCGAGCACTGCCAGGAGTGATTCCTGAGTGCAGAGCCAGGAGTAACCTCTGAGCATCACCAGGTGTGACCCAAAAAAGACACACACTCAAAAAAGAAAATGTTATTGTTATGGTTATTGTTCGACTCTGCAGCTGGTGACCTGGTAATGGCTATCCACATGTCTGCCAGGACCTTGGAATGGGCCATCTACATGACGGCCAGGACCTTGGAATGGGCCTGGGCCACTTGCCAGCAGAGACCCCAGGAAGAGTCAGAGACAGGGAAGTGGGTTGGAGCAGGAGCTCTTGCCTTGTATGTTTGAGATTGTGAGTTTGATTCACAGCGTGTGAAATAAGAAACAAAGTCACAGGGATTCTGGGGACCCTGGGGAGGAGGGGCAGTGCCCGCCGGCTCTCCCTGAGGAGCAGAGCTGGGCCCCAGTCAAGTTCCTCTCCTGCAGAGAGAAGCTCCTCCGCCAGGCGGAGATGACAAATGTGGCCGCGGAGCCATAAATACCCCGCGTCGGGAGAAGATGGACAGGGGGCAGTCGTTAGCGGTGACAAAGAGCGTGAGTGTTGAGGTGCGCTCGCCTGAAAATGATTGCAACGGTTAAGGCAGGAATGAGTGAGAGCCAGCCGGGCGGTGGGAGCCCGGCCTTGCTTCCAACGGCTTCACCCGCAGCACCGGGAGCTCCCAAATCGGCCCCATCCCGGGGTCCGGCTCCTGCAGGAGGCCGTGTGGATCTTACAAGGGCATTTCGGCCCCATCCGGGGTCCGGCTCCTGCAGGAGGCCGTGTGGATCTTACAAAGGGCATTTCAGGGCCGCTGAGCGTGCGGTGCCCTGCCAGGGGTGCTGGAGTCATGAGAGGCTCCAGGATCGGAGCAGAGCAAGGCCTGAAAGGCCTCCTGTTTCCTGTTGGCCTGGACCCCGTTTTAGCGTCCCTGTCCAGGGCCCAACGAGGAGGACACAAGCCACCTTGGCCAACAATGCCACAGTCCTCTGTCAACAGAGATTAAGGCAAGAAAAGAAACCGCCTATTTCTCTCTATCAGACACTTCCTTCCTGACCATTTCAGAGAGAGACAATGAGAGAGAGAGAGAGAGAGAGAGAGAGAGAGGAGACAGAGACAGAGGCAGGGGCAGAGACAGAGAGACATTGAGAGACATTGAGAGAAGAAACATTGAGAGACAGAGAGACACATTGAGAGACAGAGAGAGACAGAGAGACAGAGAGACAGAGAGAGCAAAGCGAGAGAGAAATGGAGACAACTTAGGGGTGATGCTTATGATACCTAAGTCTCAACCGGTTTGTTTTGGAAAATTGAAAATAAAATTATGGAGAAAATGCTTGATTTGATGCTCTGTTTATGGGAAATTCATTGTATTTGACTTTTTTATTTGTAATATCAACTCTGGAGCAGAGCACTTTTGCCAGGTGTTCCTCACGGAACCACTCCCGTGAATTATTAATGCGGGGCTGTTGATATATTGTCAGCCTTGTACATACATCCTATGAAAATGAGTTTTACAGTAGGTTGGGATTTATAACAAAGCTTGACATATGCAGCTAATTCACCTACCCAGTTCTGTCAGTTTTAGGCTCATACATAATTGATACTCGGGGCTGGAAGTTCAGCTACTGTTAGTACTTCAGCTGTTAAATTCCAGCAGCATAATGGATGAATATTTGTTTATAATTTCTGTACATGGTCCCGGTGTCAGCTCCCTGGCCTCATTTGCATAGGTAGATTGAGGTGTTGGAAGCATAATGAGCACATGAAGATGACGAATTGTTTGCCGGGATGCCGCTGCGGTTCTGTAAATGTTTGATTAGTTCTGAATGGATTACTGTTAGATTATCTGGTTCAGAGGTCGGCACGAGCAGCTCTTTGCTCCCAGAGCTTTGGTGATCCCTTGCTGACAGATTTTAAAATTCATACCGCGAGATCGGCACTGCCACGGCGCGGGGTGTTCTGGGCAGCAGATGTTTCGTAATTAAGCATACGGTTTCCCGGTTTGGGTGCGCTGCAGGAATTCCGGATGCGCAGTACACGGCTTTCAGTGGCAGGAAACTTGGAGTCCAAAGAACATGGGTAGACTCACCCGAACCCTGGGGACGTGGCTCAGCTCCCTGGGGGTCGTAGTTAGCGGAAGGAAAAGCTCTCCTAGAGATCAGAGATCCCGAGCCCAGGGCGCTGGGCGGGTGAGGCCAGCCTGTGTGGCCTCCCGCTCTGGAGACCATGAGCCTGGTCTGCACATCGCCGCCCAGGGAGCGTCTTAGCCGGAGGCCCCCCCAACCCCAACAACCACCGCCCCCGGCTGCCAGGCCCTTCCCTCATGCTCCAGAAGCCGCTGAGGAAAGGCTGCAGGACTCTTAATGCAGACACGTCGCTATGGAAACTTGCCCTGTAAGTGGCCAGGGTTCTGCTAAGTCCATGGACCTCCGAAGAGCTCAGACCTCAGAGCTGTGTGTGAGCACGGCGTGTGTGCGCGTGCATGCGTGTGTGAGAACATGTAGGCGTGTCTGAGCCTGCGAGTGTGCACTCGTGTCTTTGTGCGTGTGCATGCATGTGGAGAGCATGCACGTGCCCATGTGTGACAGTAAGCACATGTGTGCGTGTGTGTGCATGTGCCCGGGTCCACCAAAGGAAAGGGAAGAATCAGCCGACTTTGTCCCATTTTCCAGCAGGGACACAGGAGGGGCAGAGGGTGGGAGTGTGCCTGTATCTCTTGCCAGCCTGGGCACCCCAGTCATCTCCTGCTCCTGTCACACTTGGGGGGGTGATAGTGCTCCACTGAGTGCCCACCCCCCATCCCACCCGACACAGCCTTTGCTTGAGTCCCCCTGACCCCAACGGACTGCCCAGCCATCCGCACCGTGGGCACCTCTCGTCCATCCCCACCGTGGCACTAGCTCGGCAAACGGAGGCAACAGGGCTTTAATGAGAAGATTTAGTGCTGGCCGCTAAAGAGAACTGAGTTCCAGCGCTCTCTTGAACTATATTTCTCCAGTTCCACATCCAGCTCCTTAGCTTGTCTGGCAATCATGTTAGTGATTATATGGGTAATGAAACACGTGCTCTTTTTGTCTGAGCCTCTGATTAATCTGCCTTCTCTTTAGCCTTGATTTATGGCGCTCAACTCTGGAGGTGAACGCGGGCCCATCAGTACCGTGGCTTATTACAGACGCAGCGGCTGCTAAATGCCTCGGAGGCTCGAATTGTTTCCTGACATCCAGGCTTACTTGCTACATTCCCTCCAATCTGTTTTGGTTCCTGGTGTGACCTTTCATACAGTAAAATACATTAGTTGAATAGCACAGTCTCATTAAAAGAGTGAATTAACCGAAGAGTCTTTTTAACTAAATGACAGCCAAAGAACTCAGAGCTAATAGCCACGAGCGGTTGGAAACTTAACTCATGAATCAGCCCTGTTAATGCTGCCTTCTGCCTGAAGCGCTGAGGGGGACGCGCGCTCTGCCAGAGCTGGCGTCAGAAGAAAAGCTCATTACTTTCCTCCTGATGGGAGAGAAAGAGTGAGCGAGCAATAATAAAGCTTGAATTTTTCAATACTGTTAAAAATGGGGCTGATAGAGCGTCAGCAGTAGGGGCAGTGGGCCGAGGGCCTGCGTCCGGGCCGTGGAATTAACAATACTATAGATCACGCCATCTAATTAAATCAACCCGGAGAATGAAATTAGTTTTCTGTGAGTGAAATGGCCTCGGAAAGAGCTCTATTAAATGAACTGGAGAGCATTAATTAAATAATTCACAGTGAGGGATTTTGCATTTATACAAAAATTGTGTGCTTAATTGTCCATGCTGTATTACAGATCTGGCCTTATGTTAACAAGGCGTCGAATGCATGGTTATTGGAGCAGATCAGAGCAGCTTAACACAAATGCAGCTTGCAAAGTTTGGGGGCTGGGCCAAAGAACCCTAGAAAAAGCTCTTGGGAACTCCTGGCCCCTAAGTTGTCCAACCGAGGCAATTTTTGGTTGTTGGTTGGTTGGTTTTGTTTAGCAAAGTTGAACTCTGTGGTTGTAGGTTGGTTGGTTTTGTCTAGCAAAGTTGGAATCTGTGGTTGTACCATATGTCTCTAATGCTACCAATGTCACTACTAATACCACCAAGAACTCTAATATTACTCCCAGAGAGATTCTCTTGGTTTGGAGGTAGGGTTTCTTTTGTGGTGCTAGAAGGCTCCTTTTGGGGCTAACTGCTGAGGTCTTAATGAATTTGGAAGCTTGGCAACTATCTGGCATACTTTGTATTAGGACCATACCTGGCAATGCTCAGGGGTTACTACTGGCTCTGCACCCAGGAATTACTCCCGATGGTGTTCAGGAGCCATATGGGTTGCCAGGGATGGAACCCGGGTTGGCCACGTCCAAGGTAAACTCCCTGCCCGCTGTCCTATCACTCCAACCCCTATCTGGTAATTTTTGTTGCTATTGCTGTGGGTGAATCAGTTTTCGCTTCCCTACACCCAAACCTTAACGTTACGGAGGTGAGCATGTAAACCCAGGCTGCTTTGGAGTCTGAAGGAAGCGTGGATTTAGGTGCCATGTGCTGGAGTCAGGCGGCCCCCGCCTTTCTCGAGTTCTGGCAATCAGGGTTGAAGAGAGCCATGAAGGTTATTGAGGTCAGAGTTTTCTTCTCCCGGTAATGTCTGAATTCTCCTCCACAGGCCCTGCTGGAAGTCCTAAGGGGTCAGGATAGAGGCCTGTCTTATTCAGGGATCTGCCTGGCTCTGCGCCAGCCTCGCCCCAGGGAGGAAATGTGAAGGGGTTGGGAGCTCAGGCTTCCCAGAGGTTCCCTGGTTCGAATCCCAGGACTGACACTTTCCAGCTGGGCCATCCTGGCCACAAGCAGAACCTCTAGGCCAGCAGCCCCTGGACACTTAGAGAAGGTGCTGGGGTGTGGCAGGCAGCATGGGGAGGCGGCTGACAGCATCACTGGTTAGGGCACCACCTGTCCCTGGCCTGCCGGAGACCTTTAGTTCCTGCTTCTATTCTTCTCCTTTCTGTCTCAGGAACGGCTTTCTTTTAAAAGTTATGAGTTTTAAAAACCCTTCCTTCCCTGGCTTTTTGTCTTCTCACTGATTAGAGAATTGGGTGATTGGGAAACTCTGACCTTGGGGAGTTCAGTTGCAAGTGAAGATTTTTTTTTTTTTTTTTAAATATTTTTATTACACCGCCATGTGATATACAATTACAAAGATGTTCATGTTTGGGTTTCCGTCATACAGTGTTCCAGCACCCATCCCCTCCACCAGTGCCCATTTCCCAACACCAATGTCCCCACTTCCCTCCCCCTCCCCCAGCCCGCCTCTATGGCAAATTCTTTATTCTCTTCTCTTACATTGTGGATTGCAATACATACATTCAGAGATCATCATGTATATCTTTTTTCCTATATTCAATGCTCAGTTCTAGACTGGTATTATCATTTTTGACAAATATTAGCACACTGTTCTCTTCTCTGTCCTACCCAACCACTGATTCCCACATGTTTGTGGAAGATTCCACCTTTTTTTTTTTTTTTTGAAAGATGCTAGGTAGAGCTTTTGGTTCTACAGTGTTCCAACACGCACCCTCCGCCCAAACCCATCTCCCATCACCAATGACCCCACCTCCCTCCCGGCTCCCGCACCTCAACCACTTGGCGAGTTCTGTATGTCATTTCTTTTCCTCTTTATATCTCCTTCCCAACAAACTTTCCTGCTCTTCGTTGACTGCAATGCATTAAAAGACATTACTGTTTCACTATTTTAGTGGACCCGCGGCCGCTTGCGACGCGACCAGGCTCCGAACTGGCTTTGCTCTGTTGATCTGGTCTGAGGCCGTTTCGCAGCGTCCGGACAGCAAAAATGGTGGCTAGTGTGGTGGGCGGAGTCACATCTGGCTGCTTCCGGGGACCCCTCAGGCGGCGGGCCCACTCCCAAAACCCATCTGCCCTCCTCGGGGTTCCATGGTCCAGCTAGGCCCGGCGCAGGCCGGCGCCAGCCTCCCCAGCCTTCCGTGAGGCCCTGTGCTGGCCCGTGGGCAGCTCGCCGGCAGGGCCACCAGGTCCGACAAGATGGAGGGGGAAGGGGCGACCACGCCTCCACTGGCGACTTCCGGTGATTCCCGCCTCTTGGAGCCGCCTACCTGGGCTCGAACTGGCTTTGCTCTGTTGATCTGGTCTGAGGCCGTTTCGCAGCGTCCGGACAGCAAAAATGGTGGCTAGTGTGGTGGGCGGAGTCACATCTGGCTGCTTCCGGGACCCCTCAGAGGCGGCGGGCCCACTCCCAAAACCCATCTGCCCTCCCTCGGGGTTCCATGGTCAGCTAGGCCTGGCGCGGGCCGGCGCCAGCCTCCCCAGCCTTCCGTGAGGCCCTGTGCTGGCCCGTGGGCGGCTCGCCCGGCAGGGCCACCAGGTCCGACAAGATGGGGGGGGAAGGGGCGACCACGCCTCCACTGGCGACTTCCCGGTGATTCCCGCCTCTTGGGCCGCCTACCTGGGCTCGAACTGGCTTTGCTCTGTTGATCTGGTCTGAGGCCGTTTCGCAGCGTCCGGACAGCAAAAATGGTGGCTAGTGTGGTGGGCGAGTCACATCTGGCTGCTTCCGGGACCCCCTCAGGCGACGGGCCCCTCCCAAAACCCATCTGCCCTCCTCGGGGTTCCATGGTCAGCTAGGCCCGGCGCGGGCCGGCGCCAGCCTCCCCAGCCTTCCGTGAGGCCCTGTGCTGGCCGTGGGCAGCTCGCCGGCAGGGCCACCAGGTCCGACAAGATGGAGGGGAAGGGACGACCACGCCTCCACTGGCGACTTCCCGGTGATTCCCTCCTCTTGGGCCGCCTACCTGGGCTCGAACTGGCTTTGCTCTGTTGATCTGGTCTGAGGCCGTTTCGGCGTCCGGACAGCAAAAATGATGGCTAGTGTGGTGGGCGAGTCACATCTGGCTGCTTCCGGGACCCCTCAAGGCGATGGGCCCACTCCCAAAACCCATCTGCCCTCCTCGGGGTTCCATGGTCAGCTAGGCCCGGCGCGGGCCGGCGCCAGCCTCCCCAGCCTTCCGTGAGGCCCTGTGCTGGCCCGTGGGCAGCTCGCCGGCAGGGCCACCAGGTCCGACAAGATGGAGGGGAAGGGACGACCACGCCTCCACTGGCGACTTCCGGTGATTCCCGCCTCTTGGAGCCGCCTACCTGGGCTCGAACTGGCTTTGCTCTGTTGATCTGGTCTGAGGCCGTTTGCAGCGTCCGGACAGCATGCAAGTGAAGATTTTTAAGAGTGTTGCAAGCATGGCCCGGTGTGGTGACCTTTGCTGCGTGCACACACACCCTTGCCAAGCTTGTGTCCCCGGAAGCAAGGCGTGCGCGTGGGGACGGACACCCCAGACTCTGGAAATGGCCTTCCCAAAGTTCCTAAAATGGTAAGAAGTTTATAGTGAAGACAAAGGGAGAGAAATTTACATAGAGGGTAGATGTGGGGGAGGAAAAACCCAAATTGGTTGCTATTACGGCAGGAATAGTGACGCCGGACAGTTAGCCAACTGGGATCAGGTTCGGGGAGGACCTTCTGGCATTTTTCATCGGTTCCCTCCCTCTGCTCCTAATTCACTAAGATATCAGATGAATCTCCTCAGACCAGAGGGCCTTGAGCTCCTCCAAGGCAAGCAAATACACCATCCCCCCGGCCCCCTGCACACCCCCGCCCCCACCGCATCTCAGCCGAAGTGCTGTTTGTTAAATAATCAATCATTTTATTTTCATAAAGATTCTTCTTTTCTGCTGAGCTACCATTCGATTGATCCGTTCGTGCCTTTATCAAGCTGCTTTAAAGAAACTGGAGAGAAAGTGCAGCCTTATGTTTACCAGCAGAGACAGGAGATGTTCAGTAGGCCAGACCCAGCTTGGCAGCTCAGTCACCGGGCTGGCGGACCTCCACAGTTTCAGCTCTGCCTTGTTTACAGGTCTGGCGATTTGAAATGAAATGAAATCGATTCCTCCAGCCATTCATTTCTTCCTTTCAAGGGAAAAGTTTAGCTGTGCCAACGTGGCAGGGAAAAGAAGGAAAAGAAAAATAAAAGGATGGTGCATAAGGAATTAGAGAGAGAAGGAGGAGAGAAGAGTCTGGTCAAGGTGGAGATGAGAAGGAACGTCGGATGAGCAGCTTGGGAATGGCCACAGAGCCTGCAGATTATTCGAATAATAAGATTCTTATGATTAATCATCCTATAATAATAAGATCATAATAAGATTCCCTTCTGGGCTCTGAGAGATGCTCCGGATAAATCACTTTAGACTGTTGGATGTAATAGCCTGGCACTGAACACTGTCACCCCCAAACTTAGTTGGGTAACAAAGCCACCGCGCACTTTCCGTGGGAGGCGGTGAGCAGCCCCCTGAGCTGTCGAGTCCCACGTCCACGGGGTCATCACTGAATCCTCGCTGATCGCTGGGTGCCATAGGAGCTGGCGGGGAAGCCCCCAACGGCCTACTGTCTGCAGGACCTCTAAGTACTCTGATAAGCAGGCGCTAAATGGATAATTGTAAAAGAATGACTGAATCGCTCGAATCTCAGGTCTGGTCACAGAAGTCGAGCTTCAGTAAGAAAGTGACCAGGGCACCGGTGAACACTGGCTGAGCACCTCCAGCCACCCTGCAAGCACTGGGGCACATTTGTTCTTCTAGTGAAAATGCTTCCATGTGCTAAAAGCGGCAGGAAACGGGGCTGGGAGGTGCTCAGAGGAGAAAGACAGCTTCTCTGGGTTGGAGACAGCAGTGGGGTGACGAGAGAAAATCTGAAAGTAGGCCCGCCCTTAGGGACCAGGGACATGGGCACCGAAGAGGCCGACGAGGGGCACAAGCACCCCCATCGCCTCCAGTCTCCAGAGGGGGCCCGTGATTGGTCACAGGCCCCCGAGGAAGGTGGGACCATCAGGTGGTCAGAAAACAGGGTCTGGAGGGAAACTGGAGGGGGCAGCTGCCCGAGAGGGCCAGCAGGATGAGCAGGGAGGAGCCACTGGGCAGGATGGGGTTTCCGCAGAGAAGAGGGAGCTTGACCCCAGGGCTGGGGGCCGGCACCATGGTGCAGCTGAGCTTCGGTCATTGCTGATGGTATCTGGAGGCTCCTTTCCCCGAGCCAGGCGAGAGGCTGGAGGGCAGAGGGTGACTGCACCCCCGGCGGAGCATGAGGCCACCCCCAGGGGAGCAGATGTGGAACTTCTCATCTGCCTCCAGGGTGTGCTGAGACTGACTCAGTGACGGCACCTACGCGGGTAACTAGGGACCACGTGCAGGTGACCCCACTCCTGAGCCTCAGCCTGGCCCTGGTTAGCCACCATGGGCAGGCAGACGGGCCACAGGGCCAATCCAGAGTGACCACAGCTGCAGCCTGGCTCAGAGCCTTCTTCTTGCTCTTTCTCCCTGTGCTGTTCCCCAGAACGTGCCTGAGGCCCACCCTGGCGCCTGCACTGCCTGGTCCCCAGTTAGTGGGATGCTTCTCCCTGATAGCCCAAGTCACCCCTGCTGGACACGGGTGCGAGAACGCCCACAGCGCAGCTCCAAGGCTGCAGCTTTGAGGGGCCGATCCCTCCTTTCCTGTGGGGATTTGTGCCGCCCAGGGCAGCACTGCTCCATGAAAGTAGCCTCAGAATCAGTCCACAGAACTGCTGGGCACAGGGGCTGGGCCACAGCAGAGGGGTGTGGGGAAATGGGGCTCCCCTTGCATTGGCATTGATGGGTTCTGGGAGCCGCAGCCTCTGATGGAGCCTTCCCGGGAGGACAGACTCAGGCTGGCATCTCCGGATGGGGTGTCCTTTTTGGTGGATTTTTGTCCTGGGGGCCCAGCATGGCCGGGGCAGACGGGGGCAGATAAAGAGGAGGTTCTTGCGGCCCGCGGCACATGCAGGGTGCACAGAATTCCAGGGCGACAGCGGCCCCGAGCTCAGGGTCTGCTTTGCACAAGAGTAACCTGGAGCCGAGAAGAGCGGGCAGGACTCCGCAGGGGTGCTTGGAGGGTTCACGGACCCCCCAGGGCCCCTCAGCTCGACTCTGACACCGAGAGGCACTCATCAGACAGGCACCCTGGAGGTTGGCATTTATGCAGCTGGGAGACGTTTGGAGCTTCTTGGGGCGCACCAGCGTGGCCTCGGCGGCAGCCCCGAGCTAGCTGCGAGAGACAGCACGAGGCCGCTCAGTTCATGCCACTCCCTTCATGTGCTCAAGTCCACAAATGTGCCAAGAGCGTGGACCCTGTCCAGCACCCTGCACACACTGGCCCCGACCCTGGCATCCGGAGGCCAAGGTCAGCCAGGCATGTAGCAGCAGAAACCTTTGAATGGGCAGTTCATGCTGCGGCCGGGCCCATCTGTGGCCGTGGCGTGACCCCTAAGCGGCTCCAGACCTTAGTGGTCTGTGGTCATCACGGGAGCTTGGTGGTCGGAAGCTGCTCAGCTCACTGCAGGCTCCCTGTTCAGTAGGCAAGGAAGGCCCACGACGGACTGTGCCTGGGAGCTGGGCAGGGAGCTCCAGTGGCACCTGCCAGGCAGCTCCTGTCTACTCACCGCTCACTCTGCAGGGGCAAAGGTTTTGCTCCGTCTGCACTTGTTCTCGGGGTCCTGTTGGGGGCGCTAGCTTCCCTCCCCAAGTGCTTCTGCTTTGTGGGTTGGGGGGCATCCCTGGCGGGTGGAGGGCAGGAAGCTGCTGGCTGGTTTACCAGCATCAGGGTGAGCAGGAGCAGAGGTGGCCACCACGACCACGACCTTGCTCAAGCCGACCGGGGCACTGGCCAAATGGGCCAACAGTGGCTTCAGTATCTGGAGAAAACTGGAAACCAAAATCGATCCTTGTGAAATTAGGCTGTTGCGGAAAGCCGGGCCCACAAGTCATTGCAGCTCGGTTCAAGCTGCCACGCAGGGGGCCGGGGTCCCGAGCACAGGCCCGAAGCACAGACCCCGCCCCTGGTGCCTGCATTCTCTGCCCCCCACCCCGGATCGTCGCTGACTTAGAAAATGATACCAGGGGTGATCTCGATGGAATGGACTTTGGAGTCATTTCCTCCGTCTTTGCTTAGCCCCGGTCCATTTCGGCCCTGCTATTTCGGAGAAAGGAGCACCTAATAATTGTGTTTTAGAAATTGGAACCAGAAACGAGCAGTGGCAAGTTTAGTGAATATTGAGTTTAAACTTGTCTCCCTGTGATTTGTGGCCATGTCACGGCAAATATTTTCAATGTCACCGCCATAGCCAGCGCTGTCACCAAGGCAGTCGGTTGGGGGAATAGAGGCCCAAACGGCCTGATCTCAATATTAATGGGAGCTGTTGAAAGTGGCAAAGGTGATAAAGTATTGTTTAGTTATTGGTGCCATAGTTTGGCTGCGGGATATTATTATAAAACGCAGTGTGTTTTTTTGTCAGATTTCAATCATGGTTTCAATAACACCGTTAGAAACTTAGGAACCCACATAAGAAAGAGCCTTTTCCTTTTTTTTATTTCTCTTTTTCTCTCTCTCTCTCTCTCTCTCTCTCTCTCTCTCTCTCGGTCTTCACCTAAAAGAGCTTGGGTGGCAATGGGAAGAACGAGGATTTGAAATTTGGATTTTCCTACTCTTAGTCCTTATCTTCCCTCTTACCATCCCCAAATTATTTGTGGATGTGACTTGGCCACCTGGAGTACGGACATTCAGATGGGTCTGATGCGGCTTACAGGAGCCAGGAAATGGCTTGAATCTCTTCCTTTCCACTTACGATCCAGAAAATACTCAAGGGGTGATGCCAAGCGGGACTGGAGCACGGCAGAACCACACGCTCTGCTTATCACAGCCTCCTGGGGCCGGAGCAGGAAGAGAGAGTTATGCAAAACGCAGAGAACTTTAAAAAATAATATCCTGTTTTGCAAAATCACATTTCACTCAGGAAATAAGAGTTCCCCGGCTCCGTCGCAAGCCCGGTTGGTGTGAAGGGGAGGGAAGGCGGGACGGATGAAAGATTCCCAGGTAGGGTTGGCCCATCGTGTAGCTCTGGGTTCAAACTCATCATTAAAACAAGCTTTAAAATTCAATTTTTATAGATGGAGGAGATAACTTGATTTGAAACCCTCCACTGCACACATTTTATGTAGCGTTCACCCGGATCCAATGGTACTGTAGCCAAACAGGTACATAAACCAGATGAGGAGAGTTTATATAGCTTCTAAATATCAAGCTGTCAGGCTCTGTGCCGGTAGAAATATTGTAATTGGACAAGAGTAAAGAAAAGAGTTTATATTCGCGTGGAGGGTTTTTTGAGTGAATTCAGACGGGGCAGAATGTAATGGAAACCTCTTCCGCAGTGAGCTGACAGATTCTCGAGGTCGGGAGCACGGGCTGACCGCCTTTCCGAGGAGATCAGGCTGATAAGGCAGACACAACCCCAATAAAAGGCGAACAATGGGAAAAGTAAATAGAAATCATATTAAGCAGCGGCAATATTGCCTGAATTGGAACAAAAATTAGGAATAATAGCCTTGGCGGGTTTTAATATGTCCCCAATCACATGAGGCGTATCATAGTATTTCTAAATAAGGTTTATCATCTGGGAATCTCTCTGCCTAGGAGATAGCCTCGCATTATTTGAGGTTTGTGGCTTTTTATTTTTTTGAGAACTCATGAATATTTAATGCCAGGATGAAGAAGAAGGCTGCACAGGGATGGGGGGGGCAGAGAGCTCTCCTCGCAGACCAGGCTCTGTGTGTGTGTGTGTGTGTGTGTGTGTGTGTGTGTGTGTGTGTGCCCTGGGTGAAGTTTCAGGCCGTGGAGACACCAGGTCCGCCGCCACCTGGTGCTGGGCCACTGATACGGTCACACACCTGTCTGCCAGGTCTGGCAGCATCAGTGGCGGGTACTGCTTCTCCGTGCGTGTCCTGGAGTTCATGGAAACAGAGGAGGAAAGTCTGATCTTTTTGGTCCATACTTTAATGCTAGTCTGAATGCCAAGAGCTGGTGGGAGACTTTGCCCAAGAAGAAATCACGGGGTCTCTAAACCCTGGGAGAGAGACCCAGGGTCTGCCTCTTGGGGGCTCAGCACCAGCCGGGCACTGGGGTTCCTGTGCTCTGCTCTGTGGCATCAGGATGCCCCGTGGGGTCTTGCCAGCCTCTTCCTAAGTTTTGGAAAGGGGAATTTACCCCCTTTGGAAGCCCATCTTCTGAAGATTTGGGAGGGTTCACAGTTTCAGCTCTGTGTGGAGAAGAGAAGGAATAGAAGACTGGAAGCCTTGTGATTCTCTAAAAATCCCTGCCATTTGTTCAAAAGTGGAATCGTCTAGAAGGTTCTAGAAGGTTCTGTACCATCATTCCCCTGCTAGCACATCACTGTAGGGTCATTCCCAATGACAGCAGTCATACATGTCTCTCTGGCTATGCCCAATGCTCTGTCCACCACCCAGAAGCTGGGTCCAACCAGAGGAAAGGAAGGAGAAGGCAGAACCTTTGGGGGAGAAGGTGAGGTTTGGGGCACCTCAGCTCCAGTAAGGCTAGCTCCACGAGTGCAGGGCTTCTAGAAACTTCTGCTTGGCTGAGTCAGCCATTTGCTCCTGACTAGGGTATGGAAGGAGTAAGGGACAGAGAGAGGCAACAACGACAGGCAGACAGAGACAGGCAAGCAGAGACCAGAGTGAGGGAGAAGAGCTGGGAAGGAGGCGGGCGACAGCCAGGAGAACCAAGCAGCCAGGCGCCCACCTGCTGGCTGGGTCTTTCTGCCCTCCAGGAGGTCGCAGCAGATTGGGGTCAGCAGAGGCTCCCACCAGGTCAACTTGTGTAAATTCTATGGATACGCCCATTGTCCAAGAGATACACCTGATGTCCGGGGACTCGCCGCCCCGGGATCCTGCCCCCCCTACCTAGGAGGCAGCAGTGTAGACCCTGAGCACTCCTAACTGGACTATCTGAGTCTGACACGGTAGATGTCGCCTCCGCCCGACTTGTACCCTCTAATGAGACAGAGACTACCTGATACCCCCATCTAGACCATCTGTGAGATTGCGTGAAATTGCGCACACGTACACGCCTGTGCACACATGCACATAGTTGTGCGTGCACACATGGTTGTATGTGTGTGTCTGTGTGTGCACATGTGTGTACTCGTTGGCTGCCCCACCTGATTTGCACACAGACAGCCTTTGAGTGCATGTATTATGTATGTATGTAGACAGATGCCCACATGTGCAGGTTATGTGATCCACGTAGTACTGAGGTTATATGGAGTGGCATGTACCTATGGCCACTTGTGTGCTTGCATGTTCACAAATGTATTCACATGTTCACTATGAACATGTGAATATGTGTATGTTCATATTGTGCATGCAAACACATGTGACCATATACATGTGTGAGCACACTGAGTGATCACATGTGTGTGTGTTCACAGTGTGCACATGTGTGCACTTGTGATTGCATGTGTGATTATACCAGGTGTGTCCATCTGTATGTGTGCCCACACTCACGATCTGTGTGCATGTGTCATGTGTGTGACCTGTGCACAAAATCACATCGTATGCCCATCTGCAATGTGCTCATATATGTTCTGTACATGTGTGCGCATGTGTGTGACCATATGCACAGTGCATGCAATCATACCACCTGTCTATCTCACGTGTGCTCACACCCATGATCTCTGTGTGTGAGAACACATGCACTTGTGCATGTCTGGGCTCGGGGACGAGGTGTTGGACGGGATTCTCGCATGCTGGTGTGCTGGTGTAAGGCACACTCCAGAGACTGATTCTGTGCATCAATAACATTTTAATCAGCTGAAACGCCGAAAGGGAAAACGGGGAAAGGCAAGTGATGCGAGCACAGCAGCGCCTCAGCTCTCCTGGTCTCTGGAGGAGCGAAACCCGGGCAGGGACAGGTTGCCGTTGTCAGTCCGGGCGCATGCTCCCACTCGCTGAGGTTCGGTGGCTTGATGGATTGTGACTGGCTGAGTGGGGACCGATGGCCGTGGGCGGTGTCTGGGGCTCAGCTGGCAGATGGCAGGGAGCCTCCCCACCCCGGCCAGCATAGTTACGTTGTGGACCTTCCCCACGCTGCGGGTCCTTCCCTGCTGCCCTGGGCTTGGCTGGAGAGCGCCCCTTGGCGCCTAGGCCGGGCCACCCAGCAAGGCCGAAGTCGCAGTCCAGGGCCGAGAGGCAGACTCTGAGCCTCGTGCCCTGCCCTCTCTCTTCCCGCTCGAGGTCCCATCTTCCCTTCTTGCGCCCCGCGGCTGCTGCTGGCAACATTAGGATGGCTTTGATTTGGCCTTGAGTCACAGTGCTAAGAATCTCGGTGCTGAGTCCCTGTGCTGAGTCCCAGACTCAGTCCGGCTGCTGCTGGGTCCTGGAGCTGAGTCCCAGTAATGAGTCCAGGTACTGAGTCCCATTGCTGAGTGTGGCCCAGTGCTGAGCCCCAGTGCTGGAGCCGGTCCCGGGCAGTGCTGAGCCCCAGTGCTGAGCCCCAGTGCTGAGTCCAGGTGCTGAGTCTCAGTGCTGAGCCGCAGTGCTGAGTCCCAGTGCTGAGTCTCAGTCTGGCTGGAGCCCCAGTGCGAGTCCCAGTGAGCCCAGTGCTGAGTCCCTGTGCTGAGTCCAGTGCCATGGCTACTCGCAGTGCTGAGACATGAGCAGCGCCCCAGCGGCCCGGGAGCAGTAGCTACTGCATGGTGCCTCTCTCCTGGGGAGGGCCCGGGCCCCGTAGTGCTGCCCAGGAGTTTTGGCCCCCTGGAAGAAACAGGGCTGCGTTGCTCAGCAACGTGCCCACCACGTGCCTGCTGGTGCTGGTGGGCAACGTAAGGGCCACAGTGGGAGGAACCAGGGGCTACGCGGAGATGGACGGGACGGCAGCTGCCCACAGCGCACTTCCCCACATTAAGCGAAGAGGCAGCTCCTGCGTGTGGCCACGGCCCGGAGCCCAGACGGAGAGGCCGGGTGTGGTTTTCTTCTGCCCTGCGCTGGACTGTAAAGGGTCTCACACGGACCACTGGACCCGGGTCCCAACTGCAGATAGTCAAGCCCACCTGCAGCCCCGTTCCGTGGGAGGGTGGGCAGAGGCCACGGACACCCTCAGGGGCTGCTCAGAGATGGCTCCCGGCGGTCTCCGGGATGGACCCATGGGAAACTGCTGGCCCGCAGCCTCGCCCAGGCCCCTCGGCTGAGGGGTCAGCAGCGCCGACTTCCTTCCCGGCCCCTTAAAAGAAAAGGGAAGCGTGTTTTGCTCTCGCGCTAAGTTCCTGCTGCCTGCGCATGGGCCCAGAAGCCTGATGTTTCCGAGAACTCCTGACCTGGCACCACCTCCTGGCCCACCTCCGGCCCGGTCCAGGGCACTGGTGTCTTCTAGGGTTTTCCCCACTGCAGGGCCAACGGCTCCACGGGGCTTCTGGTTACTGGGTGTGGGTGCTGCGGAAGGCAGTGGGGGTCCCACGGGGAGATTGTGGGCAATTGTGCTTTTCATGCCTGCAGACGCGCGTGGGAATGACCCGAATGCTCACTCAGTGCTTTATAAGCCGATGCTTCATGGAGCTGATGGAGCGAATCCCCTGCTCGGGCGCGTGGACTTGCTCCAGAGCAGCTTCCTGGGCAGGAAGAGGCAGCCTGGTAGCAGATGTAGAGCAAGCCTCGAAGCTGGGAGCACAGGCAAGGGGGAAGCTGGGAGCACCAAGGCAGGAGGATCTGAGAGCACAGATGAGGGGGAAGCTGGGAGCACCGATGCGGGAGGAGCTGGGAGCACAGACGAGGGGAAGCTGGGAGCACCGGGGCGGGAGGAGCTGGGAGCACAGACGAGGGGGAAGCTGGGAGCACCGATGCGGGAGGAGCTGGGAACACAGATGAGGGGGAAGCTGGGAATACGGAGGTTGGAGAAGCTGGGAGCACAGACGAGGGGAAGCTGGGAGCACCGAGGTGGGAGGAGCTGGGGGCACAGACGAGGGGGAAGCTGGGAGCACCAAGGCAGGAGGAGCTGGGAGCACAGACGAGGAAGAGGCTGGGAGCACCGAGGCGGGAGGAGCTGGGGGCACAGACAAGGGGGAAGCTGGGAGCACTAAGGCAGGAGGAGCCGGGAGCACAGACAAGGGGGAAGCTGGGAGCACTAAGGCAGGAGGAGCTGGGAACACAGATGAGGGGGAAGCTGGGAGTAACGGAGGTTGGAGAAGCTGGGAGCACAGATGAGGGGAGCA
>JAJIBD010011971.1:0-54972 GCA_021461705.1 Cryptotis parvus
TAAAGAAACAACCAGTTAAAGATTTACCAGTATATCACTATTTTAAGAACCTCCAGTTTCTTCCTTGCTGGATCCCTGTCCTTCCCTGGACTGGAGTTCCTGTTCATCAACATTGAAACATCTGGATCCTTCTGTCCTTCCTGACTTCTTTTCAATGACAAAGATTTGATTTTATATCCCAGCCTAAACTGCAACTCTCTCACTATTACCTGCCCACAGAATCCAGAAGGCCTATGTATCTAATACTGTGGAATATACCGCCTTGAATGGTCATATTCTTATCTCATTGACTACAGGTCTTAAAGCACCCTTCCACTTCCTGTAGTGTGTTATTATATCCTTAATGCTTGACCTGATGCAGATTGATTGCCTTCCCTTAAATGTCGTACTTGCTCTGTCAGTCTGGAATCTCCCCCTGTTGCTGGTTCTGGGTCTGCTTTGTCCTTCTCCTAATTGCCTCTGTTTGCTCTCAATTTACTGAAATAATTCAATATTCTTCCTGTAGATTTAAAAAAAAGTTTTGAATATACTCCTCCTAGAAATCCTTTTCCCCATATTATTAGGCTCTAAATAATTTTAACTGTAATTTGTTAGTGGCTTTTAATTTTAAAACCTAATTTAGCATTTTAATAAATAATAACATTTAATATCCATAATGAGGCTTCACCATATATAAAGTATTTAATTTCTTAGCACAGCACCTATATTTTCTTATAAAATAACTAACATTAATTGTTGCTGTCTGTGTCCCAGACATGATTCTTAGTGCTTTGCATGTATTAACTCACTTAATCCTACAGAATTCCTGTGAGACATGTGCTATTAGGAGCTTTATTGTACAAATGAAGAAATTGAGATAAAGAGAGGTCATGTACTTGATGAACAGCAAAATGACTGACGGTATGAAACAAAACCTTTTTATCTACAGAACCATGCCCTTAGCTATTGTACTATCCTGGCTGTTCATAAAAATAAAACAGAACTACTATTTACAAGAAACTATTTTCTTTTAATGCTGGCAGCTCATATCATAGAAGAGAAATGAGGAATGTGCAACCCAACCAAACGCCATCAGGTGGTTAAAGTTCCCACTCAGGTCTAAGGTTTGGCAAGGAAATGATGTAGTGGGGCAGGGATGGAAACCATCCCGACATAGGCCATTTGAAGCCCAACAAGATCCTATGGTCTGGTCCTGTTTACGTGACATAAAATATACAGATGCCTCTTAAAGGTTACTTGCAGCCTATCTCATTGTATTGTACAGCCCATGAATGATGTGATAAATATCTAAATGGCCCTAGGCATGAGGTTATTCAGTACTGTATAGCACTACCTTTGCTCTGCATAGTACCGCAGATTTAAAAGAAAATAAGTAGAAAGAGACGATAAACACTGCTTTCCCATGTTCTTTTTAGTTTGCTTTTTCTCCATGTATAACAATAAACAATGAGCATGGCCATAGCAGGTGCAGAAAATTGGAAGGAATTGCATGGTGGAAAAGAAAAGCATCTAACAAAATCCAATTTATTTTGGGAAATATAAAATGCATATAAATAAGTATATTAAATGTTTTTATTGTTGGAGAAAAAATTTAAGTGCATTGCATGCTATTTACACTGTCCGCAGCACTAAGTATTGTTAGGGGTTGGAATAATTGATCCAGTGTTGTGATAGTATTTTGTCATTTACCCTCTGAAAAATAATGCTGTGCTTTGTCCTCATAGGTCATAACATTTTGTGGCCTCGTAGGTCATAACATCTTAGGAATGGTGAAACTCAAAGGCAGCAATATATGAATGAAAAAGAAAATAGTTCATTTCATTTATCACTGGTTTATAGTATTATATAACTATAGGGATTACAGCTATATGTAGAGGCAGCAGTTCTGAATCTTAAAATAGTTTTTTAAATAGTTTTGAGATGTTCACAGTGTAATTAAAGCCTAGCAGATTCAAAGTCCACACAGATCATCTATTAAAATGTCCTCTTTATGGGCCGGAGCAATAGCCCAGTGGTAAGGCATTTGCCTTGCATGCGGTCGGCCCATGCTAGCCTGGGTTGGATACCCGGCATCCCATATGGTCCCCTGAGCACTGCCAGGAGTGATTCCTGAGTGCACAGCCAGGAGTAACCCCTGAGCATCACCGTGTGTGACCCAAAAAGCAAAAAAAAAATGTCCACTTTAGGTAAAGAATTATGATCAAGTCCCAGGGAAGGCTCTGTGACTAAAAGGCCCTGCTCATAAGCATAAGGTCATGAGTTCTATCCCTGATATCTAGGACTAGGCACTGCAACAGTGTGCGATAGCCAGTGCTCAGCAGGTTTGTGGGATATCATGCAGCTAAAAAGATTCTAATACCATGATCAGGGCGGAATCCTGGAGTGCATGCTTGCGTACCACCACAGTGAATGCTGTAACAAGAATGTACAACAGCCCTACATCTAAATAAGAACAAACTCTGCTATGCTTCTTTAAACACTTAAAAGTATGTGACAGCAATATCCAGAATATGGAAACAACCTGAATGCCTGAGAACAGAAGAATGGCTAAAAAAACTATGCTACATCTACATAATGGAATACTATGCACCTGTCAGAAAAAACAAAGTCATGGAATTTACCTGCAAATGGATGGGCATGGAGATTACACTGATTGAAATTAGTCAGAAGGGAAAAGGACAGATATAGAATGACTGCATTTTTTAGTGGGATATAAACATATACCAGTATTCTACTAATTGTGGGAAATGGTAATGCCAGATTAGAACTGAGCACTGAATGTACACAAAGGGATTTACATGATAAACCCTAAATGTCTGTATGGCAAGCCACTATGTTTAAGAGAAGAGAGAAGGGGGAGAGAGAAAGAGAGAGAGAGAGAGAGAGAGAGAGAGAAAGAGAAGAAAGTGTCTGCTATAGAGGCAGGCTGTGGAGGAGATTTAGGGACATTCGTGGTGGGAATAGGGCACTGGTGGTGGGATGGGTGCTGGAACAATGTATGACTGAAACCTAATCATGAACATTGTAATTGTATATATTATGGTGGTATAATAAAAAATTAAAATGTGTGACAGTCCTACAACAAAGTATGTCACTGAACACAGGAAGGAAGGGAGAGGAAAGGGAAAAAAAATTCTAAAGGAGGTCAAGCTCCAAGTCCTGGTAAGTTTTTTTAGTTTTTCCCTAAAGAGTTCTAAATTTCGATCCCAGTTTCTGGAACCTGAAAAATCCAGAAAAGGCTGGATTATACCTGGGGCCCATCTCTTGGAGGCACAGGGTGTGGTTTGTTTTGTTTATTTTGGGGTTTTGTTTTTTGTTTTGGTTTAGTTTTTGCTATTGTGCCTGAACAAAATAATCCTGTGTTTTGACTTCCTTTTCTCATGGTTATAGATCCATTCTTGGTTCCATGGTCCATGACAATATACATACTACTGGGGATGGTCAGTTAAACAAATGCTTGCTGATCTCTATTAACAAGGTCAAATAATCTGCACTCCAGGGTAGAATAAGAATTCTTTAGGGAAGTACTTTCAGGCGGATAAACAACTGATGGAGGTTCCATTCTTTGTGAGGTATCTTTTGGTGTGTTCAAACAGAATAGGCAAGGTTTTTTATTCATTTATAAAAGAGGGCCACCCTTGATGTTTCACAACATTTAAATCCCCCTCAAGGACACTCAAGTCTGCACACATAAGTCTACACACATAGAGATTCAACCCAAACACATAGTGACATTTTGCCACTGTTCCTTCCTAGGTGCTCATAATATATAATGTCATGGACCACCACTCTCCCCAACCACCAGCAGCCCTGTTCCATCAACCCCAGACACACAGACACACAGACACACAGACACATGCACACAAGTTAGTGTTCTGCTGTGCACCCCAACAAGTGAAGGAGCAGGGTCAGGGATCCCCTTCTGCCCCAGGGGATTGGTGGCCTGTGGACGAGGAGAAAGATGCCTTAATTCAGCAAAGTTTCAGAATGCTTTACTCTTACAGGTTCTGTTGCACAATCCAGTAACAGGAAACCCGAGACTTTAGGTTCCTGACTGGGTCCTGGGTTTAGAATTCTAGGCCAAGATGGCGGCTACCATGTGTTAAGGCACAGCAGGGAGGAGTACAGAGAGGAGAGGGAGAAAAAGCAAATGGCAAAAGGGGCCAAAGAGCATGAGAAAGAAAGCAGGCTACAGTTTTATATTCCTGCAAACAGACTGCCAACTCTAAAGACTTGAAAGCTGTCAGGGTCAATTCCCTTAGGTGATTTTCCCCAGGATCTCACTGAGGCCCTTTGAGATGTTTGTGCTGCCCAGCCAAGATCTGCCTTGGAAGCGGGCCTGCAGAGTAGAGTGGAGGAGGAGCATCTGAGATGAACTGTATCTCAGAATACAAAGGCATACATCTGTACCAAAGAATATTCTATAGCCAGGTATAAATTTATCCAAGTCTTCACAAGAATCTAATCTTTTACTTCAAGTTGTTTTGTGTATTAGCCTTTAGACTTATTGGAGAGCCATACTTGCTTCCTTGGAGATAATCAGCATTTTCTCTGGTCTGATTACTTAGAGATCCAGCATGGCCAGGTGACTATACTGGTAAGATCTAACTAGTCCCATGATGATTGTGGCAGCATAAGAGAAAATATTTATACTAGCCAACATACAACACATGGTAATATATACTGCCACATTTAAATTGCCCTCCTCCTACATACAAAGTGGCTTGCAGGAGGTAACTCCAGGCCAGATGCAGAGGCTCTGGGCAACAGTGTACAGCAACACACATACACACACACACACACTCACATACACACTATTCCAGAAAAAAGAACTGCTCCTCCTGGTGTTTGCTTAATGGAGCAACTAGAATTTCTTACTCTGCCTAGGAAGACTGGGAGCTATGACACTGCAAAATGTCCAGGGGTTTCTGTGGCTTCAGCAATAGTACAGCAAGCAGGGAACTAACCTTGCATGTGCCCAACCTGGGTTGAATTTCCAGTACCCCATATAGTCCCCAAATACATCAATAGTGATCCCAGAGCACAAAGGCAGAAATATACCCCCTGAGCACAGTCTAGTATGTCCCCCAATAAAAACAAAATACATTATCTTACCCTCCTTTGCAATCCATAATTTATTAACACTTTAATTTTTTTGTTTTTTCTCATTGTTCTATTCTTGTTTTGAAATATCAAGTGAAGTTTGTGTTCTCAAGCCCTTTGTCAAAATTGAGGTAACTGGATGATGGGTTCCCTAACTAGCATGTTTTTCTAAGCTGAACCCTTGGCAACAACAACAGAGAACAAAAAGCTTTTGCCAGAGAATAAGTAGAATGGTTGCTGCAGTCAGCATGAAAGAAAAGTAAAGTCTCTAAATGAAGAAACATCTTGAAATTGGGGCTTCCACATATTCATGAAATCTCGAGACAGAAGCAGGACATCAGGGGAAATTCCATTATGATTCACCTAAAGAGACTGAGCTATAGGTATACAAAGTATCCCAATTTCCACATGGATATTCTACTTAAGAAGGGTAAATGCATACTTGCCTTTCACAGACCATTTGGGTTTAGGAAAAGACCTTTCAGGGGTGATGAGAGACTAAAGAGACCTTGGTGAATATTTGCTTCATATAACATTCCAGAACACTGCTGTCATTCTGGACTTGGGAGAGATATCCTATACATTGGGTTTGGGGCCAAAGCATTGCTGACATGTATAATTTGGTGAAAAGACACAAGCTTGGTGAGTAAAACTTAAGACCTACTAATTTGGAGAGCTCAGCACTGCAAATTGGTTGTCTTTCCAGGTGTACTCTCCTCTCACGAAATTTACATTTAGATAGATCTCAAAGTAAAAGATCTGATATAGTCATTGTTATATACATGTAGAGCAAAACAAAAATACAGTCCTTCTCCTTTGTAAATTGTTCAGTATTTAATTGTATGGCCTTGGATCAAATAGTGTTTCTGGATTAATACATCAGTCAGCTAGTATCAGAGGTCTAAGATGTCTATATAGGCATGGCACAAATGGAACTCAGGAAACATGAAGTTGATAGCTTTCTGTGGCGGGAATAATGAGTTATAAAACACACTGAAGGAGACTACAGGGATTGTTTAAATATCATACGGTTTATTAGATTTTTCAGCTCCTTGAATAACTTCTAATATTTTCTAGACAAAGCCATCTACATAAACCCTCTGCCTTTTGATGATGAAATATACCAATTTTATTGTTAAATTATTTCAGAGCAAAAGACTTCCATGATGCTGTGTTCTGATAGAATTCTTTGATCCCTAACTTAAACTGAATTAAAGAAAAAGCCTATACAGTTATATGTAGCATTTGGTCATCACAATAAAAAAGCAAAACACAAACAAAAGGGAAGAGTTAGCCATTAAATATTTCTCATGATAGTCTTTCTCCTTCTCTTCTCCTTGTTTTCTGTCTTCAATATGCAGACTTCAGAAAAACACTGCAGAACCACAAATTACTGAGGGGTGCAACTCCTACTTAATAATGACATCCCGTAAGTTAGCAAAAATCTGCCAACATCTGCAAGCTCCTCTACAGAGTTGTGAGCCAAAGTTAAAAATCATGTGTGACAGTGCTGTGGAAAATACAATTGATTCCAGTCTGATTGTGTCAGTTCCAAACAGAGACAATATTGATGATGCTGAACAGTAATCATATTGGGCTTGGACCCAACTGAACATTGGTCTTTGTCAACTCATTATTCCTCTATCAGTGGGATCTCTGCAGATTGATCTTGCCAGCACCTCTTGATGTGTCTCACAAATCACTGTTCTCCTCTTGGCAGGCAGATTTGAGTATTGCACAGTAATTGCTGGGCTTTCCCACTCCCCACCTCTTCCATGCCTCACTCCCTGCCAGGAGATAGTGACTACATATTGCAAGTCATTGTCATATGAAAGACCAAATAGTTCCTAACAAGATAGAGTAGGTACCTGCACAGTCCCAGTGATGCCAAGAGCTATGGCCATACCAGTAGATGTTTTTTGGATTGGCAAAATAAAATATTGAATTCTTCTTTTCCTCCCTTAGACAGTTAATTAAAGAGAATCAGAACTTTTCAGAAGTCTGCATTGCCTGTAGGAAAGTTCAGCTCAGCAGTCAAAGGATCTGGTTTAGGTGACTAGTTTTTTTTTTTCTTTTTGGGTCACACCTAGTGATTCTCAGGGGCTACTCCTGGCTCTGCACTCAGGAATTACTCCTGATGGTGCTCAGGGGACCATATGTGATGCCAAGGACTGAACCCGGTTGGCTTATGTGCAAAGCAAATGCCCTACCTGCTGTATTATGGCTCCAGCACCTTGGGAGATTAGCTTTGTTTCTGAATTTTTAGAAAGTTCCAACAGTGTATCATCTCATAAATACATTGGTTTTTGTCAACTCATTACTTCTGTAGTAGCCAGGAGTAACGCAATAATGGGCATAATAGTTTAGATTAATGACATTCATTGTCTTCTTTAATTTTATGTTCCTCCTCTTAGGGCTAATTTACCTTTCCCTTGAGACAGAATCTTCAGATATCAAAGCTATTTAATCAATAAGAAATCAAAATACAAATGGACTTCTGGTGCTCCCAAGTGGATTGGCAGGATAAAATCTTTGTAATGGTGTCACAGTTGACTTTGTTCCTAAATCAGATCCTTTGACAGGCAATGTATATCTCTAGTGTTGGACTATCTAAACTAATTGGAGATGAGAAGTAACAACGGTGATACAGGATCGTCTAGTTTTCAAAACTGCATTTGACACCATATGTCCTCAATCATAAGTATTTGTGTGATGTTCTGGGAATTCATAGGGCTTTGAGTCAATGATAGAAATTTCATTTCCAAACTTCTAAGTAATTGTGCAAGAGAGAGCCCATAACCCTGTAGTGTAGATTAAACACAGATACCTCTTGTGTGGTGTTGACACATATGTGTGATGCGCAATAAAGCTGCCAGATGATGCTCCTTATTTATGTCCTTTTTACTCATTTTGACTTTCATTTGTTCTCTGTTCAGGCCTTAATATCACGAAGAGTTAAAACCAAGCTGAAATAAATGATCTGCAAATAGAGAGAGGGAAGGAAGGAGAGAGAGATAGAGAGAGAGAAAGAGAGAAAGAGAAAGAAAGGGAGATCTATAAGCTCAATGTAAAAGAAAAATCAAATACAACCATTTTATACACTGTGTTTTAGAGGCCCTAGATAATGAAGTTTGGGGAATTAGCAAAAATCCTGGTATGGTGGCTTTTTTCTTACTGCCATCATTTCCGATGTCAGTGTACTTTTGGCAGGAACCAGGACTGTGCAGCAAATTCCACAGCCCACTGAGAGTTCATATGATGAATTAGCCTGAAAAAAAACCCCTCAATTTTGCTTCATTGGTTAAACTCTATTTACTTTTTTCACACTTCTCCTGAATTGGAGAAGGTAATTGAGAGTTGGAGCTTGAAATGCTCCTGCTGGGTGGCAGGCTACATGTGGAGGTAAAAATAAGCAAACGATAGTTAATTGTGTTCGCATATCAAGCTTAATTATTCCAACAGAACTTGAAACCCAGGTTTACACCAGAGGACTGACAATGCAGATAATGGTGAGTTAACTATTTAAACCCTTTTGATACCACAACCAGAGGGTGACCTGAGGTAGGGGTGAGGGAAGAGTCAGATTCCAGCTCCTAGCCCACTTGCATACTTTCATGAGCAGCCAGAGTTCGTCCCCATGACCAGCTTGAAGATGAACTGAAGAACAGAGGGAAGACTGAGCACTGTCCTCTTTATCTGGGTAGTTGGTGAGAATATGGGTATTCCTGAACTGGCTAAAGTTCAGGACGCACAAAGACATCTCCTAAATTTTATGATTACTTCACCTCAAAAGAAAGAATAATTTTCTCTTCCCACTTCAAAACTCGGCAGGCTATCTTATGGAGAGAGCTTGGTCACAGTAAGCTGGGACCACTATCATTCTTGGAATGTGTTGTGTGCTGCGATTTAGTAGTTTGAACATTCAATAAATCATCATTTACAATAAAACAAATCTGAATGCAAATGATGTCTAACAAAAGTAAGAATAACTAAAAGAATAACATACCCAAAGTGCCATTTTCTTTGTCTCTTTTTGTTACTTTACTTTCATACTTGAGAGATTGAGTTCTAGTGTTTATTTCTGGTAATGAGTTATGATTTATTTGGCTCATTTACATTACATGGATAATAGGTATTTATTGACAATTATAAGAAAGAAAAAACTTCATATCCATGAAAAGCAGGGGGAGTTTGCAGGATTCTTCCAGGTTTGGTACTAGTGTTGTCAGGAACACAGGTGAGTTTGGCCATCAACAATCCAAACATAACAGGTCTTAGGTCCTTCAGTGTTCTAAGAAATGAGAAATGGAAGACATCTAATGCTTAGGAAGATTAGCCTGTCATTCATCTTATTTCAGGTTTCCATTAGAGGATAACACAGAGACTACAGTCTCAAACACCCAATTTAGAAAGCTCAGGTAAATATATTACTTGAATTGACCTAGATGAGAAAGTCCCTCATTATCTTCCTTCAAACAGAAGATATCCAAATAGCAGTTTGGCCATAGGGCTGAGAAGGTATCAAGCATTTTTTTTTCTGGATTTTTTGTATCATACCCAGTCATGCTCACAGGTGTACTCAGGAATTACTCCTGGCAGTGCTCGGGGACCATATGGGATGCCAGGGATCAAACCTGGATTAGCCATATGTGGAGCAAATGCTCTACCTGCTGTATTATCTCTCCGGCCCCTATCAAACATTTCTTTCTTTGAGGACCATCAGAAATCAAGACTGGCTCTGTGGGTATATGACCGGTGTGGGCAGACAGGGTCTGCTTTTCCTGCCCACTTTCTACTGCTGCTATCTTAAGATTTTTCTTACTTTTCAAGCAAACAGTCCTACATTTCCCAGATTCCATATATTCCTGCTAGTCACTCCCATTAGGAACCCGATTTTCCACCATATTAAGTTGTTTTCTTTATCCTCCATTCTAATAAGAGAAAGATGTAATAAAGATGCATCTCTCAAAAGCTGCACAGGAACAAGCCTCGTCTGCAGCTCTCATAGATATCCAGGATTGTTGTCCAGGTTTTAGAAATGCCAATCCATGCCTTGCTAAAATCTTTTCTCAATGTTCTAAACATAATCTTCCAGTTGATTTGGTCAACATTTTGTATCCTTTAAAATTATTGTATTTCTTTTCTTTTCTTTCTTTCTTTCTTTTTTTTTTTTTTTTTGCTTGTTGCGCCATACCCGGCAATGCTCAGGGGCTACTCCTGGCTCTGCATTCAGGAATTACTCCTGGTGGTGCTCAGGGTTCCATAAGGGATTCTGGGGATCGAACCTGGTCCACCATGTACAAACAAATACCTTACCTGCTGGACCATTGCTCTGGCCCTGTATTTCATTTTCAATTATACAGTTGACCCTTGATTAACATTGACTTGACTGAAAAGTCAATTACTTAGACAAATTTTCTTATATACAATGTTATCATATGGAACAGCTATAGCACAGTATTAGAAATAAATTATGATTTTTGTAAATATTTTAACTTACTTTATTGGATGTATATGATATATAAATCATATAATGGACAAAAATACATCAATCATTTATATTGCCATGGCTTATGGTCAACAGTGGACTACCAGTAAGTTTGGTGGAGAGTCAAAATCATATACAAATTCATAACTTCTGGGGTAGAGTGCCTTCAACCTATGTTGTTCAAGAATATTCACAGTGACTTACAAAAATACAATAGTCCTTTTTCTTTGATAGTTTTAAAGCAAAATAAATATGAAATCTCAAAATCAAATTCCTTGCATAAAGATGGAAAGGACATGAACATTGCCAGACTTGTCAACAATGCACCATTTCTCCATCTGCAGATGTTTGATGAAAATTATTTTACCTCTGAAAATATCTAGCAATATGAATGTCAAAACTTAATTCCTTAGAGGATGTGTCCAGGATATGTTTGATAGTTTTCTCAGTCAACATGATGGGCTTCCCGTCCTGCCTTTGTTCAATGAACTCTCTTTTTGGAGATCTCACACAGCGCTTCTCAGTGTGGTGTGTGCAGCAGCTCATTTCTGAGGCTCCCAACAATTACTGTTCCTGCTTTGCAAATATTTGCATGATTAATTTTTCCTGATGTGTGTATTGCCAACCATGAGTACAAACAGCTTTTCATTTTAAACAAGTGAGGAGGCACCCTGAGGGGCAAGATCATACATTTTTATGAAGTTGCTGCTATAGAAATTTATAATTTTTACTGAAAAAAATCAGGTTTTTCTGGGGCAAAATGAAAATTTAATACTTGTGAAAATGACTTCATTTTAATAAAATTAAGTGACAGCAAGAATAAAAAATATTTAGGTTTTTATCCGTTTCAGTGGGGGATAACAATACTCTGCTCTCTTCATATTCACACAGCACCTTTTCTTATAGTTCTTATAATTTTGAGGCTTGTAATCGCCTTTGTTCCTACCAAGAAGAACACATGAGCAACTTTGCACATATGCACTTAATAAACACAGGAAATAAATGCTATTATATTTAAGAGTGTATTGGGCGCTTTATTACATAGCATGATGGTAGAAAATGATCTCATTTATCTCCTAACGATGTTATATATTTAAAAATATTTATTCCCCAATGTGTTATCAAGAAAAACTGCTGTGACAAGTACAGTAACTTTAGTAAAGATATTTGGAGGTTCGAAACTGATAAAAGTTCATTGAATATAGCATATTTTATGAATAATGGTACTTAATAATGTAAGTATAATATAGGAATATCAATGATAATCCGAGTAGGCCACATAAAAAACAGGCAAAATTTTAAGATGATTCAGTGTTTAAGAAATAAGCAATTATGATATTTGTTCACTATTTATTAAAATTTATTGACTGTCTATTAAGCTAGTGGAACATTGTGTTCCACAACCTTCTAAATAGTCAATTCTACCTATGCCTAAGTAAGTAGAGATTTTTAATTGGTTTTTATGGTCTTTCACAGATATGTTCTAAAATACAAAATATATCATGTAAGCAACTTGGACATAGGGTCTTTTGAAGGCTTACCCAGAAAAATGCTATGATGACAATCACAGAAATGCGAAGTCATGACGCACTTTACCATTATTCTATTAATCTTAAGGAATATCCTTAAGATATATTTTAGGATAGTCTGAAGCAGTTCTTTGGTGAATTAACATTTATTGTTGAGTAGAAATTATTTACTGGGCACCTAAAAATACATAGTCTTGATATGAGACCTCAGGATGCAAATTTAGAACAGTTATATGCTTTTGTATTAAAACATCAAATACTCACTATTTTGGAAAAGAATGCTCAAAATAATATGTACCTGGCTTGGGGGTACAAAGGATAGTGGGGTTAACCTAGAAAATGTATTTGGATCTCTTACCAACTAGCCAGGTGCTACAACTAGTCAGCTAAAACCCAAGTTTGTTGTTTCATTCAGAAGCATATCAAGCCTCATCACCCACAATCACTTACCATTCAGTATTAAAAAGTTATATTTTGTTATGATGTTTGTATGTAATAGTGGACTACAATGTATTTAATGTCCAGAAAGCCAAAGATAATTAGAAGTTACCTTAGTAGCTCAATCACAAAGGGAAAGCCTAGTCGTAACTGCCTTCATTTAACTTATAAGAAGTAATGTTCTTGGTTTTTTACTTCTTTGATCAGTATTTTCTGTTGCTGATTTATGTATACTCGTTACTTAAGCTTAGGAGTTTAAGGATAGTACAGTGGGTATGGTGATTGCCATGTATGCAACAGATCTGGGTTTAATTAGTGGAGCCATATATTGTTCCTCAAGTGCCACCATGAGAAATACACACTAACCAGCTAGTGTGGTTCAAAAACCAAAATCAAAAGCTTATATGGTATTGCTTTGGCCTCACATGTACTAGTATGAATCATTTATATATCTGCCATTGTTCAAATTATTTGAGTGCCAAGATGAGTTTACTGTTACATATGGAGTACCTAGTGTATATAGTGTCATGAGATTTCCCGTTTGATAGTTCCTGGGTTATTTAAAAGTTGTATTAACTCAGAAATTTGTTAGACAGTGAATGCTATAAAGCCAAAAGATTAATCTGTACTCCTGAGTTCTATTATTTATGTGTTTCTTGAATGCTACTGAGTCACCATTATTTCACATAAAATATTCACCAATCAAATATAAATCAGATGGATATTTTATGAAGTTTCCATTTACTTTGAAGCAAAGGTAGAATATATTCTTAAAATGTAGGTATCTTAACTATGTGGCAGCTTCAGAAGAACCACCTTTAGAATCTTTAATATTAACATGCATAATGAATATCTAATCGGATGAGAGTATAAGAACATATGCTCTCCAAATACGTTTCAATGCAGAAAATACCTCCCTCTCCTCTGCTAGTGGTGCCTCTGACTGGATGAATATTTTATGGTGTTTGCCTTGGGAAATTCTATGTAATGTATACTTACGTGAATCAGAGCTTTCTACATGACCAGGGAGTGATATTTCACTAGCTAGTTATCTAATTTACAAATTAAACATTTATTGAGTCCCTATACGTCTCCAACTTAGTCTCAGTTTAAGAGGAAGATACCAAGATGGTTTGGATACCCTTTAAAATTTATCTTTAATATAGTTTTAGCATATAGAGTACTTCTATATAGATAGTACTCACTAAAACAATAATAAAAGTGGTGATATTCATTTCAACATACAAAGCATCAAGAAAGGCAGCAAAATTTATTGTTAGGTAACAAACATGTGGGAAGGCAGAGTAGAATACTTTTCTGCAGTAATATTTAAATCCCTGCTATATTTATATTTCCCTTTTATTCATGATTCTCCTGCTCATAATGTAATATAAAATGCATATATATATTTTTAAAAATATTTAGACCTTATGAAATATTGTACCAAGTTAACTTTGTCAAATTTATCTAGCAGATTGTTAACATGGCTCAAAGCTTATTGAGGGCATTATGGAACTTACCACTTCATGCAACCCCCAGAGCACCTTACACACAAACTAGTTTAATGGTTAGTTGGAAGTTGTTTAATTGAGTCATTACGTCTACTACCAGTAAAACTCATGTCACTAGACATTACTATTTCCATTGGTGGTCCCTGGGAAAAGAGGGTATTTTAAGTGCATTTCAAAATTGGCAACCTTGCTAGAAAGAAGCTATTCTTTAAGTGTGGGCTGAGATGATATATTTAAATATATATGCTCCCTCTCTTTTTTTTTCAAGCATCTGTATCAAAAAATGTTACCATGATTTAAATCTGATTCAGGTGGCGAAACATCTGGAAGTCATGATGGCATTTACTGAACATCATAAAATTGTTGACATATAAAGCTAAAATTGTGTAATGTACCATTTTGTGCTAAATCAGATGCCATCTTATGCCAGAATCTCCTATAGATGAAGAGTGACAGGTGCCAAATATAAAATAAAATAACTAGGAGATAAATCATTTAAATTTTTTTAAAAAATTAATGAATTGTGAAAACTCAGCACCATTTTATTTTTGTTATAAATGTCCCAAATAAATTTATCTTATCCATTGTTTCAATAGCCAAATGTCTCAATAGTCAACTGAAATTTGGCCTTTTAGTTAGAGCAACTCTACAATATTATATTTCATAGGCAAAAAGATGGAAATACTCGCCTGGATAAAATTATTCCTCCCTTTTAAACTGAAAAAGTAAAATTGGTTACAGTCCTGTTACTGTAGTTAGAGAATTAGAAGAATTTGGTTTAGTTTGACTCTTTTGTTTTGCACATTTCTAATCCATTTTGGTATTTTGAAAAAAAAGTTATAAAGGAGAACATCTGTTGCTATTCATGTCATTTTTCATTTCCATCAGGCCTTAGAGTAGTCTAAGCGGGCCTCCATCTTTTTCTAAAACCGTTGTCCTTGCTCAAGAGTGTCCAGATTTTGTGTTGCCTATTTCATTAAAACTGTTAATTTTTTACATTTATTTATTTAGTAAAACTGTTAAATTGGCAATGCTTTTCTTACCTTTTCCTATGTCTGGCAGTAAAAACTGTTCTGTTTCCTCTTATTCCTGCCACGTAGGGCCTTGTCTTTATTTTCCCTTTTCTTTCTTCTTCCATCCCCTGCTCCTTTTTCTCTTTATCTTCCTCTTCTGCTTGCTCATTCCCTTCTGTCCTCTTCTGCTTTATTCCCTTCTCTTTCCTTCTCCTCCCCCCTCTCCCTCTATCCCTCCCATTTGAACTGTGTGTTTTCCCACTTCTAGTTTTCTGGCATTTATATTTTCATAGTAGTTGCCACTCTGTCCCCCAATTCTTGTTCTCCTTACTCTCTCCTTTCGTAAAGTCAGCTTTACTGCTACTGTCCACATTGCACCATTTAACAGCAAATACTTGGTCTTAGTTTATCTATATACTGTAGTGTATAGCAACCTGTGTGCTCTACATCCACATTCAAGACGTCTCCTATATGACCACTTCTTGTACATCCAAATTGTGGGAACAAAAATAGAAAGCAAAGAGAAGAGGAATAAAGCACAAGCCTGGAATCAGATTCCAGGATTTAAATCCTAGTTATGCAACTTCCTGATTATGGAACCCAGAAAGCGGTGAGTGTTTCCACATTGCAAAAAGAAAAGAATAACAGAATTTATCTAATAGGATTCTTTAAAATATCATATATATGTATATATATATGTGTGTGCATATATATACATATATATACAACACCTGTTTAATACACATCTATGGTCTTTATTCTCATTATTTATATCATTTTTACCACATACATGAATTGATTAGCATGATAAAGAACTGGGTAAGATTATTATTATCCCAAAAAAACTTTAGCAAAGTTTTTTAAAATGAGTAATACCCTCTATATTTTTTGCTAATTTCCAATCTGCCTAGCCCTAATTTTTTTCACAGTGATCCCTCAAGAATAATTTGTCTTGGATGGGGCAGAAAAGAACGTATAAATGAGAGTGGACTGTGGACTGTGGACTGAAAACACACACGTGGACATGCGTTCACACACAAACACATGCACACACACACACACACACTTAAAAGAATTGCCTTTTAAAAAAGAGCTATGATGTGTGTGTTAAATAGTATTCATGATTATTTTCCCTCATCCCATTTGAAAAGTACATTTCCAGAAGGCTGAATCAGTTACTTTTGTAAGAAGCCATTGTCTTAAATGCAGTTTTCAGTCTCTGGTAAAAGAATTTAGTGACAATTGTGGTGATGGTCCCTGACGATCTTCCCAAAAGAAAAAAATGTTTTCTACAGCAGGTTTCCATACCTGCCCTTCAGCAGGAAATTACTCATTTTATATTATGCTTTTACAACTGATGTTTTGGTTATTATATTATTTGTTGTAGTTATGTCTGTAGCCAAGTTTGTAAATTGAATTCTACAACATACTTTCTAATGTTATGAGACATAAAATCTTTTGGGTTGAAATAGAGTATGCTTGGTATCACCAAAGGAATATATCCCATCTGCACTAGAGATTAGTAAAGCTGTAAAAATCATTATTGCTATAAATCTATAGTATAGTAGTATATGGATCTACAATATATTTTTTGGATATGAGAATCATGAAAGAAATACCTCAAAAATAACTCTCTAAGCTAATGGGGCTAAAGATGAAAATTCCATTATAAAAAAAGTCAAAAATTATTCAGGACATGGTACTTTCTATTTGGAAAAAATTAACCTTTGGGACAAATCATAGGATATTAATATCAAAATGAACATAAGACCATGGAAGAAAAAGGAAACCAGAATACATTCTTCTATCCAAAAATGGCTTTATAAAGTTCCTTCATTTTCTTAGATTATATGAATGCTCTAAATTGTATCCAGAAGTAAAAACAAAAAAAAAATCTTCTGAAGAAGAGTGAGCGGTTTCACAAAATAAATAAATAAAGCAAGAAAAAAATAAGAAAATGTAACAGAAGAACAGAGAAATAGTATAGGGATGAGGTTCTTGTTTTCCAGCTTGAACTCTGGCACAATATATATCCTCCTGACCACTAGTAGAAGAGATTTCTGGGTACAGAACCAGGGGTAAGCACTGAGCACTACATGATGTGGCCCACTCTCCCTTAAAAAAACTGAAGGACTGGCTGAAGAGATACTATCATTAGGACACTACCATTAGGACATTTGCCATGCACATTATAGCTCAACCCCTGACACTCCATATGCTCCCCAATTGATCCTGAGAACAGGAGCACCTGACCCAAAAAAACCAAATTTTTAAATAAGAAGAAAATACTGTGTTTTAAAAAGATATAAAAGTGATGTTTTAATGTAAGAAATGTTTATATTATACTAATGTTAAGTAATTCTTCTAACAAAATCTAAACCTTTAATTTTTATAAGTGGAATTTATTTTTTCTCTTTCATATTCAATATGCCTTATTATTTAAAACTCTCAACTATAAGAAAATTTAGGGGCAAAGTATGTTTATTGGCAATGTTGTATAATATTGGCAAAGTATGATATCTGTGCTTATTCTATTTTTAATTTCTTTTTTAAAAGGATTTTATATTATTTTGGTTTGGGGACATATCCAACAATGGTCAAAGGTTACTTCCGGTCTACGCTCAGGGATTACTCCTTACGGTGCTCGGGAACCACAGGGAAGCGGGTTTGAAGCCAAGTCAGCTGCATGTGAGGCAAGTATGCCACCCACTGTGCTATCACTTTGGTTCTTAGATGATTTCTCACATTCTGTTTTGAGATTGGGAACTGTGTCCGTTGGTGTGATGGAAAGGAAAGGGCTTTATATTTTCCAGATATCTCCTCTAAAGATGTACTATCATCTGCTCCTTATCCTAGGCAAATTTCTGACTACCAGAATATTTTTGAGGGATGCACAAATGCCTCAGAAACAATGATTTTTCCCCAACTCTAAACTGTTGTGTTTGATTTTAGGTGTGTATGTGTGTGTGTGCATGGAACATAAGTGAATTGTGGGAGAAATTTTCTGAAAATTTCATCCTCCATACATAGTGGCATATTTTCTTTTGCTTTATTCCTTTTTATTAGGAATAAAGAATCTTGGTTCTATGCTTAAGGCCTGGTTATACAGAACAAGGTCTTGCTGTCTCCGCCTCAGGTATTCTCCCTGGGGTGTGCGGCCAGGTGGGCGCCTGGGGACATGGTAGAGCCCCAGGTCTCAGCAGAAAGTGGAACTACAACCCCCAGAAATCCCAGCAGTAGCGAAAGTAAATGGACATTTTGAGCACTCACACTGGCCTGTGTCCGCCTCAGGTATTCTTCCTGGGGTGTGTGGCTGGCTGGGTGGACAGCCACTAACGCTGCCCTTATTAATAGAAAAACTAGGAAATTCAACACCAAGGGAAGGTAATACCCTCAAGAAAAAAGAAACACTACACTAGAGGAATCTATCCCTGAACACCGCAACACCATGGTGAAACAACGCAGATCCCCAGCTCGAAGAACAGATGAAGGAATCGACCCTGAAGACTCAAAAAAGAATACAGATGTGCAAGATCTCTCTGACAATGAAATTAGAGAAGAAATTGGTAGGATGTTTAAGGAGCTCAACGAAAAAAAATGGAGCAGATATCCAATAAAATACAGGAGAACATAAACGAAGCAGTTGAAAGAGCAGTCAATAAATTACGGGAGGAAATGAGAGCAGAAATGAGAACCATGCAAATAGAAATATCATCGCTATACAGAACAAGGTCTCAAAAAATTGGTTAAAACTCAGAAGTATTCTTCTCCAAGGAAACCTTTAATAAAGGGTGAAAACTGATATGATCTGAGAAGAAACTAGAGTATGGTATTTCTCTCATCCCTACCTACTGTTGGTCAGCAAAAAAAAAAATCTGTCCTACTTGTCAATTTGTCAATGGTTGGAATCTACCGCAAATGTGTGTGGGACAGAGATTCGTAAGATAGAGAAGGAACCAGTGTGCTAATAATTGTTGGAAATGGTAACGCAAGCCTAGAAATGAGCATTGAGCATAGGCAAAGAGACATACATCATAACCTCTAAATGTATGTGTTGAAAGTCACAATGTGTAAGAGAAGGGAGAAAGAGAGGAGAAGGACGAGGAGGAGGACAGGGTGGAGGAGAAGGAGGGAGAAGAGAGTCACAGAAGCAGGCTGGGGAAGGGGGAGGGAATCTGGGGACAATGGTGTTGAGAAGGGTGAACTGGTGGAGGGATGGGTTCAGGAATACTGTATGGCTGAATCCCAATCATGAACAGCTTTGTTATTTTATATTTTATGGTGGTATAATAAAATTAAAACATCTCTATCTATCTATCTATCTATCTATCTATCTATCTATCTATCTATCTATCTATCTATCTATCTATCTATCTATCTATCTATCTATCTATCTATCTATCTATCTATCTATCTGCCTACATATCTATCTATCTATCTATCTATCTATCTATCTATCTATCTATCTATCTATCATCTATCTATCTATCTATCTATCTATCTATCTATCTATCTATCTATCTATCTATCTATCTATCAATCTATCTATCTATCTATCTATCTATCTATCTATCTATCTATCTATCTATCTATCTATCTATCTATCTATCTGTCTGTCTGTCTGTCTGAAAAAGATGAGGAAGAAGAGGGAGAAAGAAAAAGAGGTAGAGAGTAAGTGGAGGAGATGGAGAAGGAGGGGAGGAACACGAGGCAGAGGAACATGAGGAGGAGGAGGAGCAGGAAAGCCAGAGCAAGTTTGATTTTAAAGTTGCTATGTGTGAAAATTAAAAAAAAAGAAGGAAACTGAGGCTGAGAGGAATTAAATAATCCACCAAGTTGCTGCAAAACATCAGTGGGCATGGAAATGTTTTCACCTGATTTAACTAACATGAGGCAGATGCTTAAATACCATTCCCGGACTAGATCAAAGATAATCTTCATTAAATCTGCCACTAGAAAAAGAATATACTTGACAATCAATTTACAATTTAGTTTAGCCCATCATCTCTGATTGCCTGGAGATGGAAAGCACCATTTCCTCTGCCCAGTGCAGCACCTGTGAGGGATATTGGTCTTTCTCTTGAGTCTTACGTAGCCTGCAGTGACCTGCCCTTGAAGTGCTGGTTTAACAACCTTTGCCCAAGCACTCTCTGGCTCTTTGTACATCTTTAATAGTTTCCTTGATGGACTATGAAGAACTGCCAGATGACAGTTCTATTTCATTTTTGTCACTGCCTTGTGCTCCTTTTTTCTCTCTGGCTTTTCTCAAGGGCATGATTCTATAAGTCAATGTGCTCTGTTCACGATGGGTATTGCTCTTTCAACCACTGTATATTGATGCTGTGTGAGCAAGTCACGGACATGTCAAGATTTCAGGCCTTCAAAAAAGTAATCAAGGAGTATTTTATAAACTCTAATGTCTTTTCCATTGAAAGCAAATTGAAACTGGGGATTGGGATCTGATATTAAGGGTTTATTTTAAAACACTACTGCCAGAGGCATAAAAAAGCCCCTTTGATTAATATGCTGTAGGATTTTGTTCACTTGCAAAAAAGGCACAAGTGATGTGCTTTTGTTTTCCAAGTTTTAAATAAAACATTCGTCATTCTTGAATGCTGTTTATTACTAATTGCACAATTATTTTATTATATGGTACCAGAAAAAATTGATTTGAAGTTCCTTTACATATTCTATGTTTTAAGTAAATAATCACTTCAGTCAAAAATTATTTATTAATTAAATTAAGTGATTCTTCACTAGGCATAATGGAGATGTCAAGGCTTTTTTATTAGTGCTGCATAATGAAATAATTGAGGAATTAGTAATAAATTTTCCCTTGTACTTTAGAATAAATAAAAAACAATTACTAGACTTTTCTCTAAGAATGTGGTATTCTTAAAATTATCTTTCATAAAATTATGCTGATGAATATCATATGTTCCTTCATAAAAAATAAAAAGATGGTTTTTTCTTGTCATCTCTGCAGACTCAGATCAGCCTTCATAAACTGCATGGCTGTGCAGTGTTCTTTGTATATTGTTCTTTCTGATGCTCTCAGAATGCATAGCACTGTTTCAAATATTAGTATCCTGAAACATCCCAAAACACTTCAGCTTGGTCATTCATTTTCTATGCTATGAAATACCAGCTTTTTTACAAAAAGTAAAATTACCCTGAAAACCTAAGGAGTTCCTCCTTATGAATTTATGATTAATAAATACACTGACCCACAGGCATTGTGAGGGGTGAAGGCAGAACAGATATAGAACTTGCTACCAAGGGGAATCAATGTCCTCACTGTTGAAGTGCCATTGTCAAAGTGACAAGGCATTTTTAGAAAGGCGAGATTCCTTATGGCTTGTGAAGGAGCTATGAGAGGGCCATGGAAGAGAGACTGTTAAATGGTTGACACAGAAGCTTGAAGGATGAGCGTTAAGAGAAACTAATGTTTGCTCAAATGTTATATAGTAATTCTGATGTAAAGACTTAATAGCTGAGCTTAGCACTTAACTCCTAAGTACAGGAGATGGTTATGATGGTACCAGGAAATTGATACTTTAATCACTGGAAAGAGTCAGAAATGGCACTGGGTTCTTTCTTCTATCTCTTTAGATAATAACTTAGGTTCTTTTAATTTTTTCTATTAAAATTTTTTTATTATATCACCATGAGATAAACAATTACAAAGATGTTAATGTTTGGGTTTCACTCATACAGTGTTCCAGCACCTGTCCCTCCACCAGTGCCCATTTCTCACCACCAATGTCCCCCTGATTCCCTCCCCCCATCCCCCAGCCTGCCTCTATGGCAAGCACTTTGCCTCTCTTTTCTGTCTCTCTCTCTCTCTCTCTCTCTCTCTCTCTCTTCCCTTCTCCTACACATTGTGGCTTGCAATACATACATTTAGAGGTTATCATGTATATTCCTTTGCCTACATTCAATGCTCATTTCTAGGTTGGTATTATCGTTTCCAATAATTGTTAGCCCATTGTTCCTTTCTCTGTCTTACCTAACCTCTGATTCCCACTTGTGGTAGATTCCACCCACTGACAAGACCTCCTGATCCATGTTTTGCCTGACCTTGGATGTTGGTATCATACTATTTTTTTTTATATCCCACAAATAAATGCAGTCATTCTATATCTGTCCTTTACCCTCTGGCTAATTTCACTCAGTGAAATGATCCTCTCCATGTCCATCCATTTAGAGGCAAATTTCATAACTTCGTTTTTCCTAACAGCTTCATAGTATTCCATTGTGTAGGTGTACCCAGTTTCTTTATCCAGTCTTCTGCTCTTGGGCACTCTGGTTGTTTCCAGATTCTGACTATTGTGAATAGTTATGCTATGAACATAAAAGTGCAGATGGTGTTTCTCGTTTTTGACTTCCCAGGGTATATTCCCAGGAGTGGTATGGTTGGGTCAAATGGGAGCTCAATTTTTAGTTTTTGGAGGAATGTCCATATTGCTTTCCAAGAAGGCTGTACAAGATGACATTCCCACCAATGGATGAGAGTCCCTTTCTCCCTGCATCCACGCCAGCACTTGTTGTCCTTGCTCTTTTGGATATGTGCCAGTCTCTGTGGTGTGAGATGATATCTCATTGTTGCCTTGATTTGTATCTCTCTGATGATTAGTGATCGTGAGCATTTTTTTTCATTTGCCTTTTGGCCATTCAAGTTTCTTCTTTGTCGAAGTTTCTGTTCATTTCTTTCCCCCATTTTTGATGGGGTTGGCTCTTTTCTTCTTGCAAAGTTCTAGCAGTGCCTGATATATCCTGGATGTTAACCCCTTATCAGATGGGTATTGTGTGAATATTCTTTCCCTCTCTGTGGATTTTTTTTTTATTTTGTTACATTTCTTTTGAGGTGCAGAAGCTTTTTTTTTTCATGTAGTCCCATATGTTTATCTTTGCTTTCAGTTGCTTTGTTAGTGGTGTTTTATCTTTGAAGATGCCTTTAGCTTCAATGTTGTGGAGGATTTTTCCTATATTTTTATGTAATTATATCATTTTTTCTTTTCTGCTAGTAAGGATTTAAGAGTTTATACTGAAACTTGAATCAAAAGTTTTGGGCACGTGGCAGACCCAGCTTCAATCCCCCTCAGCATCCATATGGGATCCCTAAACTTGGTCAGGAGTAATTCCTGTGTACACAGCCAGAGTAACTACTGAACACCACTAGGTATTACCCCAAAAGCCAAGATCCCACATGTCTAGTCCTATCACAAACTTGCTGATCATGCGTTTTTGTGTGTGTGTGTGTGTGTGTGTGTGTGTGTGTGTGTGTGTCTTAAGATTCTCTCAGACTGGATGAAGCATGCAAAGATTTCTCTGAGCCAACAGGAGCTCTTGGAATCACATTTCTTTTGTGGGTGTTGAGTGTCATGTGCCCTGATGTTCTGGAGATATTCTCATGTCTTGTGTGGATTCTTATGCTTCTAATACATTAAGACTGCTTGTAGGCACATAACTGATTAATAAGATCATGGGCTTTCATACTAGCTCCTTTTCTCAATCCCTTTAAGGGCCATATCCGTCTAATTCATATTAGTGAATGGGACTTTATTCTACCTAACTCTAGAGCTATTTCTTTCCAGCATTCCATACTTGCTTCTTCACTATCTGGCACTGAAGGATCACCACACACTTGTTTCTGGTATTATCCATCCATGTGTTTGGCTTTTTCAGGGTTGTTTTTTTTTTTTTTGCCCATTTTTATTTGTTCGTGTCTTACTGAATTGGTTTGTTGTCTTATTGAATTGGTTTCTTCCAGATGACAATGTATTTTGTACAAATATAAATTTTTAATTCATTTGGGTAAATAGCTAGGAGTGCAGTTGCTGCATGATAGTGTAAGTCTATGATTAACTTTATAAGAAATTGAAAATGTCTTTGTCTTTTGATGTAATTACATCATTTTTCATTTCTGCTAGTAAGAATTAAAGAGTTTATACTGAAATTTGAATCAATAGTGTTGAATTTATACATCAGTTTGGAGAGGTTTGACACATTAGCAATACTGATTAATAAAAATAATAGATCTGTATTTATTCACTTGATCACTTGACATCCCATTATTCATCGATTTGCTCAAGCGGGTGCCAGTAACATCTCTATCTGACCAAATCATGTGCCAGTGTAGCCCAATGGCATCTGGTTGCTTCAGGAATACGAAGAGCCTCAAACCGTCTTGTTCGTTTAGGGTCTTGACAAAGAAGTCTGATAATCTTGTAGGTGGGTGGCCACATGATCTTTTGACATCCCGTGGGATCCAGTCCGTAACAGCTCTATATTAATCAATTATTCTCAAAAACATTTTATACTATTTTAATAATTTTTTAGTGTATGGAATACATATTTTATGAGATTTATATCTAGGCATTTCACAATCTTATAATGTAAATAGTATTTTTTAAATTCCAATTCTGAATTGATATAAAAATATAAATTAATATTTATTAGAATATTCAATTATAAAACCAAATTGTATGCAAAAGCCTCTTTGTTTCCTGTGGTAGAGATAACCTTCAGTAGAGATTAGAGGAAAAATACTTTCCTTGCTCTCAAGCTTACAAACATTTTCTAATAAATATAATGATTTTGCACACATGCCCTTTAACAAGTTGCAGAAGTCCTTCTCTATTCCTAATTTGCTGAGCATTTTTATTAAAAACTGAAAATGAATTTTTATCAAATGTTTTTCTGCATGTATTGGAAGTGATCATGTAATTTTTCTTTTAGTCTGTTAACATGGTGAATATATTGATTGTCTTGCAAATGTTCAATCAACCTTGTATTGCTTGGATAAATTCCACTTGATTATGATATATTATCTTTTTGTGTATTGCCATATTCAATATTCATGAGGATTACTGCTCTCTCACTTTTTCTTCATTTATTTATTTTCTTTTGTTGAAATAATATCTTTGTTAAACTTTGATATGTGGTTAGTGCTGACCTCACAGAATGATATAGAATGTGTTCTCCTCTTTATTTTAGGAAGTGTTTGTATAGAATTGTATTTCTTCCTTAAATATCTGGCAGAATCCACCAGTGAAACCATCTGGTCTTAGAGTATTCTTTGTGGGAAGTTTTTTAAACAATAGATTCAATTTATTTATCATGTAAAGAAATATTCTGGTTATCTATTTATTCTGGATAGTGTTTGGAAATTTAGGCTTTTTAACAAATTTGTTATTTTATCTAAATTGTTACAGTAAGCAGAACGTTAAAAATATATTCTTATGATCATTTTTATGTTACTTGTATTTTTTAATTATAAACCACATAATTTCAGACATCAGTCATTTATTTTTTTTGTTTTTGTCTGATTCACTTCATATGAAGGTTTGTCATTGTACGAGTCTTTTCAGAGACAGCTTGTGTGTTCATTATTATTTCTCTCTCTGTTTATTTCATTAATGTCTGCTCTTGCTCATATTATTTCTTTCCTTTGGCTTAATTTTTTCTTTGTCTGGTTTCCTAAGTTGAAACTTAGCTTTTTCTTTTAATACGGGATCCTAGGGATTGAACCCAGGTCAGCTGCATGCAAGGGAAATGCCCTACTGACTGTACTATCACTCCATCCCCAAAAGTTAGCTTTTATTTGAAATCTTTCTTCTATTCCAAGATAAATATTTTATACTACAGATTCCCCAACAAGCGCTCTTGCTATAACCTACACATTTGGTGATCTGTTTTTATTCTCATTTTGTTAAAAAAAAAAAGGTTCAAACTTCCCTTGTGATTTCTCCCTTTGGCCTATGGGGTACATAAAAGTGGTTTGAATGATATCCAAATATTTGAAGAATTTTCTAGTTCTCTTTCTACTATTGTTTCTTAGCATAACTATATCATAGGCATGTAATTGTAAAGTTTAATTTTTGAGATTGTTTTGCAATTATTCTATTTTATTTTTTGAAATCATTTTTAAATTGACTTGAAATATGTGTTCTCCTGGATAAAAAACATCTAGGACATTTTTCAAATGTGTTGCTTTTTAATTCCTCTCAGCTTCACACAAGAGAAAACCTGATCTTTCCCCTTTAAGTTTCATCAGTAAATGCTCGAGATGAAAGCCTTCTACTGAGAGAATACCACCTACGACAGAGCCTGGCAAGCTACCCATGTTTTATTTGATATGCCAAAAACCAGTAACAATTATGGACCTAAATTCCTTGACCTGAAGAATTGTTTGGGGCTCTTCCTGTCCCTGGAACAAGCAGATGCCCTTGGGCTACACTGGCTTGTGACAGGATGTATGGAGATGTTACTAGTGCCCACTAGAGCAAATCGATGAACAACGGGAAGACAGTGATATAGTGAGATACAGTGATACATCCAGGTGCACTGAGGGACCTGGGACATTAAGACACAGCTCAGTCTGGCAGTGTTTGGGGCTGGGAGTCAACATGACCACTCCTGGCTCTGCTACGGAGGGGTTATATCATGCTGGGATAAAACTCAGGACACATGTCTCCAGTGGCATATGTACCACTGGAGCTATCTTTGGCCTCACAGTTTATTTTGGGGTGGAGTGTTCTGCAAAGCTGATGTCACACTGGCATAGTGCAACACTTTTTCCTGATGAGTTTGTCACCATCACTTATTAAGTTCAAATATGAGATCTTACTATTTGTTTTCTATGTACTGATGATTTTTGTTCTCTGAAAATTTTCTGTTCTTTTTTAAAATTATTATCCTATTTATTCTCAATAACTGGTTTATTGGCCCTATCTCTCCTCAATTCACAGATTAAAAAACCAAGCCTTACTATGGCTAGATGCTTTGCCAAGATGGCACAAAAATGAAATCAAAACCCTTGCAATGGATTATATTTTCCAGCATTTATTATCTGACATTTGTTCTGTTCCCTCTCCCACATACTCTGTGCCAGCTACATTGGCCTCTGTGCTCTCCATATACATGCAAAAATGCAGTCCCTATACAGTGGTCACTGGCACTGACTGCCCTGATAGGAGGGGCATTCAAAAGGAATCAAAGATAAACTGATTCCTTTAAAGGTACTGAAAACTGGGTAAGCCAAGCTTAGAATAAAATAGATTTGAACTATATCTTTTCCCCAATAAATACATTGAAAAATTTGTTTCAGATTTACAACAACTTGAAATAATTCACAGATGATCCATATAATCTGGAATTATAAAGAACAAATTATGAATAAAAATAGATATGTCATGAATGCAACTAATCTAATAAATAGATTGTTGTGGCAAATAATCAATTTTGGCTTTTAGTATCCTAAATATATTTAAATTAAAGTTTATTTACAAAAACTATTTGTGTTGTATGAAGTTAGGAGAAATGTAATATCAGAATTTAATTTGCATAAAACTGGTGTGCTACATATTGAACTATTGTAATAACTCTGTAGTCGCTTCCTATTGTGGTGTGACCAACTGTGAGTAAGAGGAAATTTGTTTCCTAGTAAGTTGCAGAAAAATTAAGCAAACTACCATTAAAAGTGATATCTCATAACTCATATGTGTTTTGTTTATTTATCATGTTTAGTTTATTTTTATTAAATATTTTATTATACTACCATGAGATATACAATTACAACGTTGTTCATGTTTATAGGTTTCGGTCATATAGTGTTCCAGAACCCTCCCTCCACCAGTGCCCATTTCCCACCACCAATGTCCCCAATTCCCTCCCCCCCACCCATAGCCCGCCTAAATGGCAGGTTCTCTTTTCTCTCTCCCTCTCTCTTCCTTCTCTTACACATTGTGGTTGCACTACATACACTTAGAGGCCATCATGTGCATTTTTGCCTGTATTTACTGCTTAGTTCTAAGTTTGTATTAGCCCTTTTGACATTTATTCATGTATGTTCCTTCTCTGTCTTACCTAACCTCTGACTCCCACATGTTTGTGGTAATTTCCACTTTTGGTAAGACCACCTGATATATTTATGTGATGCAAATAAATGCAGTCATTCTATCTCTCTTTCCTTCTGACTAATTTCACTCAACATGATCCTTTCCATGTTTATCCATTTATAGGCAAATTTCATAACTTCATTTTTCCTAACAGCTGCATAGTATCCCATTGTGTAGATGTACCACAGTTTCTTTATCCAGTCATCAGTTCTCGGGCATACTGGTTGTTTCCAGGTTCTGGCTATTGTGAATAGTGCTGCTATGAAAATAAAAGTGTGGATTGTGTTCCTGCTGTGTGTTTTTGGCTTCCCAGGGTATATTCCCAGGAGTGGTTTGGTTGGGTCAAAAGGGAGCTCAATTTCTAGTCTTTGGAGGAATGTCTATATTGTTTTCCAGAAAGGTTGTACAAGTAGACATTCCCACCAACAACGATATCATGTCTAGTTTAGTATCATCAGAGACCCATACAAAATGCACAAGCAATGCTGAAAGTGTTTCCAAGGAAAAGTCAGGACATTAAAAAAATGTGTAGCTTGACAAATACCATAAACAACATAGACAACTGATACTAAGAAACATAATTTGTTTTGTTATCAGAGGATAACAAAATAAAGAGACTCACATACATGGGGCAGAGGTGCTACTGGCTCTCCCTGTGCCCAGCTGCTCACGAGGCAACTGGGAGGGATGGCGGGTTCTAGCCCTGGCCCACCACACCAGCAGAGCCTTGCAAGAAGCCAGAGGAATCCCCACACATTGAGGGCCGCCATTTTCTACATCCGGACTCCCCTCTCGTCAGAACTCCACCCAGCAGAAGAGCTGATCACAGGCTGGCTAGTGCAGCCCAATGGTTCATCAATAAATGCTGGAGATCAGAGGTGACTCAAGAGTATCCCTCCCACATGGCAGAGCCTGGCAAGCTACCTGTGTTGTATTTGATATGCCAAATACCAGTAACAATTATAGACCTCATTCCCATGACCTGATGGAAGACTTTGAGGCTCTTTAAGTTCCTGAGTGGGCAGATGCCCTTGGGCTCTACTAGCATGTGACAGGACATATGGAGATGTTACTGGTGCCCACTTGAGCAAATTGATGATGAATGGGAAGTTAGGTGACAAGTGGCAATATCAGAGGATAAGAAATGATGTTATAGAGAAATTATTCTGAAATTTATGTTCCCTTCCTTATAAGTTTCTCACTAATATTTACCTTTCCTCTTTCGTTACAGTTGTTTTGATGACCCAGGGTCTGTCTGTCTGTCTGTGTCTCTCTCACATCTCTCTCTCTCTCTCTCTCCCACACACACACACAAACATACACACACTCTTAGTGGTAGAACTCACATACTAAGTCATGATCATCATCTAGGACCTAAGGTCATCTAAGTCCTAAATGAGTTTAGTGAAGTTGAAACTAAGGTGAGATTATCTTTATTTTAATTAGTTACCGTGATTGCAAACCTTCAGGTTCCAGAGCTCACTGGTGCTGCATTCTGACTGTGTGACAGTGATTAAACACTTTGTTGCAGCTGCTGGAGGCACCAGACAGCACAGCTGCTGAGTCCACAGTCAACATGTGGGTGGCACTAGGGATGGGACTCAAGATCTCAAACTTACAAGGCAGGTAATCCTCTAAGCTGACTCTTTACTAATATTTTCTTTTTTTCTTTATTTTCTGTTTTGGGGGTCATACCCAGTGATGCTCAGAGGTAACTCCTGGATCTGTACTTAGGAATCACTAGCAAAGCAAGCACCTTACCCACCCTACTATCTCTCTGACCGACTAACATCTTTTTTCTTTTTCTTGCTGTTTGGTTTTATCTTAATATTTTCTTTTCCCTTGCTTTCAACGTAAGTTTGAAGTAGGTAAGTTTACTTATTTATGAATTTTCTTGTAAATAGACAATGTAAAATGTGCAGTGTAGATATACTACACTGTGGGACTATAAATGACTTCTTTTTCTTATGATTTTAATAATATTTTTTTACTTTCAGACAATAATACAGCATATAATTGATATAAAATATTTCTTCCTTGATTTTTTATATTGTCAGCAAGGCTTTTGATGGTTATTGGTCAGTTTGGAAAAATTAAGATAAATTTTGGAAGGCAATGGCAGAAACATGGTTATGCTCTTATTTTTCTAGCTATGGTGTAGATAAATTTTAAATATAGGGCTCCTCATGGATTTAGTGAACTTGTAACCAAGGTAAGATCATCTTTGTGGCTCATTCAGAGCAATAATTTTTCAAATTTGGGTCTCTTAGATTTTTAAAGTGAGGTTTAAAAATAAATTGATTTTTTACCACATGGCCATAATTATAATGAGTGAATTATTAATGACAATTCCTTCATAACTCATAATTTTAGGAATGGTCTATTAGAAAAATTAGAAAAGCGATAAATATCACATCCTAGTATAAATTATGCAAGAAAACAATTCAATTACTCTATTGAAAAATTATTCTCATTTTTATGAATAACTCTTATCAGTTATATTTTTCTATAATTCTATGAGCTTTAGAGGTATGAAATGCCTACTTATGATTGGAGATATCACATGATTCTAATGGGACTGTGCAGTAAGTCTTCAGATAATATCAACTTGACAGCAAGAGAGGGCTTTTTAGTATAAGAGGCAATACTCTTCACTTTTCCTTGTAGAGTAACAGAAAACAATTTAGATTTGGTTCTTTCTATCTCATATTCTGATTATTACTTTATTCTGTGGCCGAATCTCTTACATAGAACATTAGATGCTGATATTCTGGCCAATAGTTTAGTGAGTCTCTTTAAATTGTAAATTATTTTAGTTATTACAGCTAATATTCTATTTAAATTTCCTATGTGTATGATTTTCCTTTATATAGATAATAATATTTGACATGGACTACTTCTCATAAGGTAGGACTATGATACATAATTTAAAACAAAATAAGCATTTCAATTTAGAACATTTTTAGGTTTATAGAAACTCTAAGGAAAAATACAGAGTTTCCAATTACAGTACAACCAATTCCTTATAAACTAATGATAGGTGCTTTATTATGGTACACTAGGTACATGTGTATTAGCATAGAACATTTATCATAATTAATGAACCAATAATGCTATATTATTAACTAAAATCTATCATTTATTCAGATTTTCTTAGATTTAACCTAATGTCCTTTTTCTGTTCCAGGATCCTATTCTTTCACATTATATTAGCTGTCATGTTTCCCTAGACTATTTTTAGTTGTGACAATTTCTTAGACTCTGTTTTTAATGATGTTGATGGTTGTATTATGTTGTTTGGGGCCCACACCCTGTGGTGTTGCTTGCATTGCTTTGTGTCAGGAATCAAAAGAATCTGGAGCTCCTGCACACAAAGCATGTGCTGTAACCCTTTGAGCACCCCCCACATATTGATAAAATTAAGAAATATCAAGTATAGAATATTCCTTTGTTGGTATGTGTTTGATGTTTTCTCAGGATTAGACTGGATTTGGGATTTTAGGAAGAAGAAAATGAAAGTGTGCCACTTTCATCCTTTTGTTTCAAGGATACATCCCATTCAAATGACATCACTCTTGAGGTGGATTAATAGCTCAAATGACAAAATACAAAACTTGCACATACAAGGTGCTGAGTTTGAATCCCAAGAACTTCTACTACTCCCCACCCAAGCTATCTTAGCTGACACCCTTTTGGCCCCCAAATACCACGATTTAGGAGTTGCCCTAAGCACAGTCTGATATGGCTTCTAATTTATAAAATGGCAAGTCTATTAATATTAATATTGACCTCTTGCATGGAATACTGTTCCAATTTTCTCTCCCATAGAGTTAGAGATTCTCCCCTGCCTATACTATACCCTTTGGAGGAAAGTCACTATATGTAGCATACACTTAAAACATGCGAAATTACCTTTTACTGCATGTGGGTGGAATAACTACATAAATGATTTAGAATTGTTCTATGTAGGGGATTTTCTTGTTGCCTTCAACTAATTTATTTATTTATTCAATAGTTTATAGAAATATAGCCTCAAGGATACCATTTATACTTAAATTACAATATAATGCTACTTAATCCTATTTAATTATTTGGGGAAAGCTCTGCTATAGACCTGTGTCCCTTTAATAAGGGTGTATTTGAGGTGTATTTTTAATTTTTTGTTTTTATTTTTTTGGATTTTGGGGTCACACTTGGCTCTGTACTCAGGAATTTCTCCTGGTGGTGCTCAGGGGACCATATGGGATGCCAGGGATCAAACCTGGGTTGGTTGTGTGCTAGACAATCACCCTATCTGCTGTACTATCACTCTAGTCCTTATTTTTTATTTTCTTAACTTCTGTTTTCTAAAAAGAAAAAGAACCTCTGACTCCGGGCACATCTCTTCAACGCCACCGTTCTCCCTGCACTATCATAAGCCTCAGAGACCTGGGCCCTACAAAAGCAGGATGAGAATACCATTTGAGTCTCCTAAAGAGGAATCGAACGAGCTATGCTTGGAATATCACGCCTCACTCAAGTGAAAGAAGGAATCGGAGCTCCGACCTCTGTCGCTATTCCAGTCAGGAATGCTGTCTTCTTTACCAAGGCATTGAAAATCAGATGGGCTGGACATGTAATGTGATTTGGAGACAACCGCTGGACTAGAGCGGTTAGCTGACTGGATCCCCTGGGATGTCAAAAGATCACTTAGCCGCCCACCTACAAGATGGTCAGACTTCTTCGTCAAGACCCTGAACAAATGGTTTGAGGCTCTTTGTATTCCCTAAACAACCAGATGCCATTGGGCTACACTGGCACGTGATAGGGTCAAATGGAAATGTTACTGGCACCCGCTCAAGCAAATCGATGAATAACAGGATGTCAAGTGATCAAGTGATCTATTTTCTAGTACTATATGATAATTTAGTCTTACCTCATATGTTTTTGTGATAAAGTCCTTATCTCAGTGACTCAGTTATCTACCTTCCACCACTCCCAATGTTCTTTATTTTTATTATTGGCATATTAGAAAACAATATCTGGATGTTAGGTTTGTCCTTTGTTATCTGGAAACTGATATACGCAGATATATTTTTCTCTGCACTCCAAAACCCGTGGAGTTTTGACAAATAACATTAGAGCATTTATCCAACATTATTGTATCATGCAGCCTTCTCTGCCATGAAATCAAAACTAAATAAATCCAATGAAAGCACATATGCCTCGCTTTCTTTATGCCTTTCCTCTGAATCTCTGGTAATGAACTATTTATTATTTTTATAATTTAACTTTTATGTACTATAAAATAATTAGTATTATAAAATATTTAAAAAATTTCAGACTGGCTTTTATGTCTTAGAAGAATACATTAAAGGAGTGTATGTCTCTTTTTTATGGTATAATAGTTCAACCATTTTCCCCCATGAAATAGTATTTCATTGTATGGATATGCCACAGTTTATTTACCTCAAAAAGATGTTTATTCAGTTCTAAATCCTTATGACTAACACTACAATAATTATTTACTTGCAGGCTTAAATATAGAGTTTTCAACTGTCAAACAGTTGGATAAATATATGATTGGTGGATTATATGGTTAATCTATGTTTAGCTGTATAAGAATTTGTCAAGTTATTTTCCCAGTTCCTGAAGCTTTTGAATTTGCACTAGCTTCATAATTTTTTGTTAACAGATAGGAATGCATTAGGTAATAGGGACTGTAGCACATATTACTTTGAGGAGTTCCGTTGCTCTGATTGATAGTTAGGCTGCATTTTATATTTGTTGTAAGACTTTGCATTTCTCCAATGTCTAGATTTGGCCTTTCTTCTTGACTTTAGGTTTACCATGCACTGTTCTGAGGCTTTGAATTTCTTCAGTGTCTAGTTTATACCTTTCTTCTTGACTTAGGTTTCCCTAAATACTGTTCCAAGGCTTTGCATTTCTCCCATGTCTAATCTTTGCCTTTCTTCTTGACTTTATGTTTCCCTAAATACTGTTCCCTTGAGAGTCTTCAACATACAGCTCTTTTGCTATAATCTAGTATAGACCAACAGGTGCCCTTTTTGGCATGACAGTCAAGTAATAGTGGGAGATAAATATTCATTAAATGTTAAATCTCAGTCCTTTAGTGGGACTGCTTCTGGCTGTTTCATTACTATTTCTATATTCTATAACTTTGTTCTCTGTCCCTATTTATTTCCCTAACCATAAAATTATTAACCTGATTCTTTGATTTTCTGATCTCTGTAGACCAGTTCGATATTTTGGTGAGAAAGTAAGGTTATTAGGGGCTAATATTGAAATAATGTCTCATCAGTTGAGATAATGTACTTATTAAGTCTTTTATCCCAAAGGATAGGGCTTTATACTGGAGAGGATTCTAGGCTTATTACACTATGATGGCTTTCTTCTAAACCTTTACAAACCAGAGCCAGGAATTAGTGAATTTTTCTCTCAACTTCACCTTGAGAACCATATCAATTTCTAGAAGGTACTTTCCTAAGAGTAGAGTGTCAAAAAGTTCTCACTCCAAACTCAGCCTTCAAAAATTTATTCACATATTAATTTAAATCTTCCTATTAGTTTATTGGCCTGGCTGATTCTATTCCAAGTAAGAATTTAGATTTATCTCCCTCGATGTGCCTATTTCTCCATATTGTGGTGACTGGTTTGTCAGATTACCTCAGTGTTGTATAGGGTCCAAAGTTTATTAAGTTTTAGATTTTTCAGAATTGTTGCTGTTGCAATGTGTTATAAGAATAAGAGTAACAGTTTTTAAGGTCTTTACATGTTTGAACTAAAACAGAAAACTTTTACACCAGGGACTTTATTTGTATTATACATTTTACAGAAAGTCGATTTAGTATTTATTATTATCAATATTATAATATATTATAATTTTGTATATTTAAAAATCTCAATTATCCATTACATCTTCAATTTTAAAAATGAAATAAAACTAAGATCAAGGTCTGAGATATCTCATGGGGTAAGCACAAGCTGTGCCTACAGGAGGTCAATTTCTAGTACCACATGGGAATACCCCGAGAACCACAGCGGAATGACCCCAAGTACAGAGCCAGGAATAGTCCCAGAGCAACTCTGAGACCCACCGCTCCCCCAAAAAAAATAAAATAATAAAACTAAGATTAAAATTCACTAAAAATGTTAGGAATGAAAAGAAAAAAAATCTAAAAAGCACAGTGTCTCATTTTTCCAAAATTAGTTTGACCATCATTTTATGAATCAATGACTGATTGAAAAGCAATAGAGTACCTTCTGGAAAACAGGATGGACATTTCTCAACAAAACTAGAAAGTAAGCTTCCATTCAACCTAGAACCACCATTCCTGGGAATATATCCTAGTGGCCCCAAAACAGTGCAGAAAAAACATCTGCACCCCTATGTTCATTGTAACACTATTCAGAATAGCCAGAATCTGGAAACAACCCAGTGCTGAGAACAGATGAGTGGATAGTGAAATGATGGTAAATCTACACAATGGAACTTTACACAGCTGTTAGGAAAAAAATGAGTCATGAAATGTGCTTATACCTGGATGGAAATGGAGAGTATCATTATGAGTGAAATGAGTCAGAGGAAGAAGGACAAACACAGAATGATTGTACTCATTTCTACAATATTAAAATGAAAAAGAGTATGTGAATAATACCCAAAGACAGTAGAAATAAAGCCCGGAGGACTGGTTCTGTGATAGGAAGCTTGCCACAGGGGAAGAGGAGTACAGTTTGAACAGAGAAGGGATCAACTCTGACAATGATAGAAATGTTCACTCTGGACTGAATGCTGAAAGGTGGTATACTGATAAGCATGATACCCTTTCAGTAACAGTACTGCAAATCACAGTGCCTAAAAAGGATGTAAAGGAAAATGACAGAGCTAGAGAGAGAAGGAGAGAGACAGACAGAGACAGACAGACAGACAGACAGACAGAGACAGAGAATGAGAGGAAGTGAGAGTGAGAAGAAAAGATTCTGCCATAGAGCGCAGGCTAAGGGGAAGGAGCGAAACTTGGATTGGTGACACTGGTGGTGGAAATGTATATTAGTGAAGGGACAGATGTGTGTTGGAATATTGTAAGACTGAAGGGCTTTGGAACATTGTGTGACTGAAACACAATCATGAGCAACTTTGCATCTCTGATTCAATTAAAAATATTTAAAAAAATAAGTAGGGTAGGGTGTTCTCCTTGAATATAGCAGCATACCTGGGTTCAATGATCTGGCAACACTGTGGTCCCTGAAATGCCACCATGAGTGATCCCTGAATTCTGAGCATTTCAGGGTGTGGCACAAACACCCCACCCATCCTCAAAATAAAAGTCAAATGAAGAAAAAATTTCGGTCACTTAACATTTGGTTGTTTTTCGTTGATCTCTGCTACAATAAAATTTGCGCTCAGATTTTCACTATAGCTTTATTTTGTATTATAATCGCTTTGCTTAACAACTGACTTTCTGGAGAATTTAGCTTGTGATAAAATCTGCCTAGTAACCCTTTCGGGTAATGAGGTATAAAATAAAATATCTCGAGAATGGATTCAGAGTGTACCCGAAATGTCTGTGTCAGTACACTTCAGAATCAGTCTTAATAAATGCAATAATATTTTTCTCTATCTGAATATATATTTGTCACTTTATCAAGGACAACAAAAAGTGCATATTTGTAAAATAAAATCAAAACTGTTATATTTCCGTTTATTCTTATCTGTAAGTATATAGAAGTTGAAAGATGAATTGAAGAGAGTAAGTGATGCTCTCACAGATTCACTATGATGTGTGAGATAAAAGGGAACCATTAAATTATATATCTTATTTATGGGGAAGCAGAAGAGGGCCCTATGGATTGTCAAATGCTGTGTGAAATATAACTGAGCCTTGTAGTGCATTTTTTGCTAATCATTCTATTGTTTGTCTGAGCCTCAGCAGTAAGGTAGTTTGCTCAGTAGTGGATCAGTGGTTTATTTGTTTTCATGGCATTTGGGGGATTGATTTCATAATTAATGTTTAAATTATGCTAATGAGTGGTTCATGCATTGGTCACATGACACAGAACCCTGGCAGCTTGCCCAGCCAAGGAAAGTTCATTTAACGTCAAAAGCATTGGGAACCCTTGAGGGAAACAGAAAATCACAGGTTTCCCTCAAGGAAACCTCAAAGATTTCCCTACAAGGTTTCTCTTGGTGATGAGGTAAAGCTTCTTCATGGTCCTTTCTCCAAATGACCTGTCAGGCAGCAGACAGTTGACCCCTAAATAGCAGCAATGTTGTCTTTGGTTTAGACACTGACTGGCAGAGTCATTAACAGCAGTTTCTGACATGTGACTATAGGGAAAACTTTGCTTTGAAAATATAGTTAACAAGTTTTGGTATGAAGAAGAATGAAAAGAAAAACTCACCAAGTCAGAGTTTCTGCTACTGATCTCTGAAAAACTATGCATGTGACACTATCTAAGGAAAGTTTAAAATAGAATGAAAAACACCCTCAGAGAAAGAGCTAATAACCTCCTCATCCTAGGAAAAATAACACTTTTTAGAAGTGTAAATAGAGGAGCCAGACCGACAGTGTGGCTCATCATCCTAAGGGATAGAAATTTAACATTCCTGATTACCGGATTCTGAGTCTGAGTTTCACGCTAGGCATGAGGAGAATGAAGGGAATTTTCACAATTTTAAAGCTATTCACACAGTTGATTAGATACATCTTTATGATAGAAGAGAAACAAGTAACAGTACTTTTATTGAGTCATCCAAGTTTTTTTATCTGTTAAATAAGAATTATTGAAAATATTGATAGTGACTTAGTGATATCTTTGAGTAGCTAGTAAAAGAAATTTTATAGCTTAAACTAAAAAAAATTGCGGAAATATCACTTTGGAGGTAGGAACACTGAGATTTAAACTGCAATGTTATTGCTTAAAGTGACTTTGAGTGAATTAAATTCCCTCACTATAACATAGGAACATGCAATGATACACATTTTTGAGTTATTCTAATTTCCTAGATAAGAACTATGAAATCTATAAATACCTAGCATACTAACATATAGTCTGTACTCAGTAAATGTTATTTCCCAGCCAGGATTTGAGTTTTATGTCACCTATAATTTACTCAAAAACTTATTCTTAAAAAAAAAAAAGCACAAAAGGCAAAACAAACTACCTGCATAAGTACAGGCATTACTTACTCTGTTCTAGGCACTGTCCCAATCAGCTATTCAATTTTCAGAGATTAGTGTATCTTATCAGAAAGTTCCTGCTCTAAATGCCCCTCCCTCAAATATTTCATTCATGTTTATCTTTGATTAGCACCAGATGTTAAGATGAAAAGCAGACATTAGTTTTACTGGTTAAATTTGTAGTTCATTCATTGCATAATGGACAGTAGAAGTAGACCTTTATGGGTAAAATGAATTGTTAGATTTCCATATCCCATCCAACACTGATGGTTGCCAGTCTTTTTGATATATGCCATTCTCTGTGGTATCTCAGAGATATCAATAATATCACATTGCTTTCATTTGAATTTCTTTAGTAGTAAGTGATGATGAGCACCCTTTAATATGCCCATTGTCTATATGTCTTCTTTGTGGAAATACCTATTCATCTAACCTGATTATTTGATGAATTAATTACTTTTCTTTGTTGCTGAATTTCGTGTATGTTTTATATATTTTGGATTTTAGTCCTTTATCTGTTATATAAAATTATTTTTTCCATTCAAAGACATATTTTATAATTTATCCAATCTCTTCTGCCATGTTAAGCTGCTTAAATTTGATGTTGTCCTGCTTGTTTTCATTTTTGTTAGTTTTGTAAACTGAATCAAATAATTAAAAACACCTCTTAATTCCATATCTCAGATAGTTCTGCCTAAATTCTCCACAACGTATTTATGTATTCTTGTCTAATATCAAGAACTTTAATCAATTTTGGATTAACATTTGTATATGATGTGAGATATAGATTGAGTTTCTCTTTTTCTTTATTCTGTAATTTCCCATGTGACTCCCCACTTTTCCCAGAATCACTTGTTAAAGAGATTTTCCTTACCACAATTTAGGATTACATTTACTTAGTCATAGATGAACTGTCAATATTCAGAGTTTATTTCAGAATTTTCCTAAAATATTTACATGTTTTAGAAGAGTTTTAGGTTTACAGAAAATAGGAGTTTCATTGAATCTCCACATGAGCACACATTTTGCCTAATATCAACATCATGATTTTTAAAATAATTAACTGATATTGTTATTATTTTAAGTTTATAGTTTACTCTAGGGTTCAATGTTGGTAACTGCATTCTATGAGTTTAGACAATTCCTCTCATATAATTGACATTGAACTATGTAGAATAGTTCCCCCTAACCTAAAGTTACAATGTGTAAATATTTATATCTTAATTACTATCACAAATATATCTCACTTTCCTTAACATATGTCTTCCTGTTGATCATCGATTTGCTTGAGCAGGCACCAATAACATCTCCATACATTCTGTCATCTGCTTGCTCCAGGAGCATAAAGAGCCTCAAACCATTCCATCAGGTTATGGGAATGAGGTCTATAATTGCTACTGGTATTTGGCATACATATCAAATATGACACGGGTTGCTTGCCAGGCTTTGCCATGCTGGTGGGATACTCTTGTAGTCACCTATAATCTCGAGCATTTATTGATGAACCACGGGGCCACGCTAGCTGGCCTGTGATCAGCTCTTTTGCTGGGCGGAGTTCTGACAATAGGGAGTCGGATATGAAAAATGGAGGTCCTCATGGTGTGGGGGTTCCTCTGGCTTCTTGCGAGATTCTGCTGGGGTGGCAGGCCAGGGCTAGAATCCGCCATCCCTCCCAGGTGCCTTGTGATCTGCTGGGCACAGGGAGAGCCAGTTGCAGCTCTGCCCCAATACCTCAATTAAATAAAAATATATTTTATTATAATGAATAATGATTTGTTTCATCACTTGTTTTCACTTTTTTTTTTTTTGCTCGAGCAGGCACCAGTAACATCTCCATATGTACTGTTTCAAGCAAGTGTACCCCAGGGGCATCTGCTTGCCTCAGGAACAGCCTCAAACCATTCCTTCAGGGCATGGGAATGAGGTCTATAATTGTTAGTGGGTTTTGGCATATCAAATAAAACTCGGGTGCTTTGCCAGGCTCTGCATGTAGGTGTTATACTCTCAGTTGAAGGCTCTCATCTTGAGCATTTATTGATGGAACTTACAGGGAAAGAACAGGTTTACTCTTGGGTAGAACTCTGAGGAGCTGTAGAGTTGACACTGACTGACCTCATGGTGTGGGGGTTGCTCTGGCTTCCTGCTACGCTCAATGGGATAACGGGTCACAACTAGAACCTGCCTAGTACTGTATACAGTGTATAAATGTGAAAGATCCTGGGAAGGACCTGATCCTAACATTTACTACTATCTAAGACAGCCAATGGAGCTGTGGGTCTGGCATGTCTCTCTTCTGGGATAGCTGGCATGGAGAAGGGGAGGAGCTCAAATCCCTGCTGCAAGTCCAGCCAGCATGGCCCCTCCCGCACGCGTGAGCAAACCCTTGGAGCAATGTTGAACTCAGCCAGGGGCTGGCTGAGCCCCTTACCAACCACCAGAGGTCAGCTCCATGGATTGCTCCCACATGGGGTCCAGTGGCGCAGTTGTGGGTCTGGAGTGGTTGGGTCTGGATCTCTTCCGGGGTTGCATGACTTGGAGTGGGGATTTGGGCTCCTCCACCCTTTCCTCCACCTCCATGCCAGCTACCCCGGAAGTGGGACATGCCAAATCCACAGCTCCATCGGCAACCCTGGAAGAGATCCTGACCCAACCAAGCAGACCCACAGCTGCGCCACTTGGTCCCCACGTGGAAGCAAGCAACCCCTGGAACTGACCTCCAGTGGTTGGTAAGGGGCTTGGCCAGCCTCTGGTCAAATCCGACCTTGCTCCAAGGGTTTGATCACATGTGCGGGGGAGGGCCACGCTGGCCAGACTTGGAGTGGGATTTGGACTTCTCTGCTCTTTCCTTCACCTCCATGCCAGCTACCCCGGAAAAGAGACATACTTATACCACTGTTTATTAATCAGTTAATTACTAATTACAGTTTGGTTCCTTCTCATTTTTGGCAATAATGGGTAAAGTTCCTATAAACATAAAAGTCCATTCAAGTTTTTACATGCATATAAATTTTCAACTCAGCTGTGATTGGAATATGTTTGTTAGATCATATGTTAAATATGTTTGCAAACAGCTTTTGAACTTTGCCTTCTGTACTTTTCCACCAGCAATGAGTAAGATAAGAAACTGTATCCTTAGTAGCATTAGGTATTATAATAGGGCAAAGTATCTCATAGTTATTTTAAATTCCCCTAATGGCACACAACTATGCCTCTGTCATGTATATTTTAATGTATCTTCTTTTATGAGGCATTTATTCATATCTTTTACATATTGTTAGAAATTTTCTTATTTCTGATTTTCTATTTGTATATTTTAGATGCAAATCCTTTTCCAGTTATGTTTTGCTAATTTTTTATATTCTATATCTTCCTTTTTATTCTCTTAAAGAAACACTTAGTTTTTATAGATATACTAATGCAAACTTAAGATACTTAAGATGTACTTAACACAAAACACAGATTAACAAATTTACATGTTGTGTTCTTGTGTTCTTCAAAAGTCTGAGAGAGCCTAACTCTTGATTTCTTCTAAGGCCTGATTTCTGACTCCCCACTAAACACTTTGCCCATAGCAGTGACACTAGAACCGGTGAGACAGCAAACACTGGGTATTGGACCAGATTCAGAGAATGTAGCATATGAAGACATCCATTTAAAATTGCCTAGGGCTCTGTTCACACCTTTATTTATATTAAGGTGCAGTGATTTATAAAGTTTTCATAATAGAGTTTCAAGCTTACACTGTTCCAACACCATCCCACCACCAGTTTTGATTTCCCTCTACCAGTGCCCCTAGGCTCCCCCCCAGGCCCCCAGCCTGCTTCCTTAGCAGGCACACTTTTAAGATTGTTATTGTAGTTTGGAACTCATGCCAGCAGTGCTTCTGGCTCTGTGGTTTGCACATAAACTTAAACCACACCTCTATACCACCAATGTGCCAAGGCCCCTGGCTCCTGACCCTGTTACCTACAGTCTGAGGATATGGAAGGACTTATACCTGTAAGATATAGTTTATTAATTTTGTATTTTTGTACTGTTTGCTAAAAAAGTTTCATTTCGTTTCATTTGATTTCAGTACTATAGGCTATTCCTTTGTGCCATACCTCTTCATCTTTCAGAGAGTGAGAAAAGACAGCAATGGCTCATTAATTTTCACTAGGTGAGTGCAATTTAAAGTTAGAAATACTTGATAGGAAACTTCACACTAACAATTCGTAAAGAAAACTTTATTTTTAACATTTCAACTGAAGGTTATTTAGATGAATGGTAATCATTTATTGACATAAAGGTCTATAAAAAAAAACAAATTGCTTTAAAGTCTTGGCAATCAACCATCCGCTGACTAAATCCTAAATTAAAAACCTTTCCACTGATTACCAGCTAGCTTATAAATTTCAACTTTCAAATGCCATGAGACTATGATCTTGGTCTTGGGTATAGTATTTCTTCCAACAGACTCCCATATGTACAAAAGAGTTCATACAAGTTTAGGGGTTCCATTACACATCCCCAAAGAGGATCTCCCTTCCCTTCTGTTTTTCCCTGATTTCTTGTACAGTTAGCTAGAGCTCACAAAGGAAATTCCATTCCCATACTAAAATTTGGAATGACAACTTTTATTATTTAATAACTTAACAACAGTTTCAAAGTGGAAAGAATCTGTGTATTTTTTGTAAGGGAAAAAGACTTGTCAAAAAATTATAAACAAAATTTAGTTTCCAATCCTGGAGGAAGTGGTATCCTGTGGAAAACAAAATGTCTTATTTGTATGTGATATAAATATACGACATTGGCACCTTTTTGAATGGAACAGACATCCTCTGTGGTTTGCTTGGAGAAGTTTCAGAGCAGCCTCCAAAAAGAACAGAGTTTGACTGGCCTCTGTGCCTGAAATCCCATCCAGTCATGTTCTTTTTCTTTGTCTCTTCATTTCTTACAAGAAACTGCTGCACCTTGCTATCCAGAAAAGCCAAAGTTGATGATGTACCAACACAATATAATACTTGAGCAGACAATATATCAAATTATTAATAGTTTAAAACAATTCTCACTAGTATTCCTTTGTCCGTATATTCCATAATTTGTTCCTTTGATAAACCAATTAATAAACCATCTGTGTCTTCCACACTGAAATTATTATGAATAAAGCAACTATGAACACAAGTTTACAAAGTCTTTGAATGCTTTACAAGTTTTTGGATGCTTGTAGGCTTTCATTTTTCTTGGACCAAATCTCAGAGGAGAGACTTCTAGGTCATATATTAAAAATGTTTAATTTTACAGAAAAAGTTCAACTATTTTCCATGTATATTTCTACTAGTAATACAAGGCGGGATCAAGTTACTTTGTGTTCTCAAAGTAGGTGACATAGAGGAGAATGAAATAGAGAAGTTAGAATAAGACAGATGGATTGGTTTCCCTGTATAGAGAGAAGCTTCCCTTCTCTCTTGGCTACCTCACTAGGCTCCAGTACAATAGATCAAACATGTGTATTTCTCTATAAGAAATTATATCCATATCTGTGGTTGAGAGAAACACATACTTAGATGATTAAAATATTTGGAGCTGTATACTTGTTTGTTTTCTGTGTTCTTACAGATTCCTCAGTTTTCCTAACTCCTGGTTTGTTGCTTTCAGTTGGGTGTTTCACCTCTTTTGTCCTCATTAAATGATTCTTCCTTGCTTGTCATCTGTCCGATGACCCTAGTTTTCACTTTGTAGTTCCATAATTGCATTGGTTTAGACTTTTTTACTTTGTTTGGAATTTCAGGCTTTACTCTCACTTTTATTAGAAACTCCCTTAGGCCAAATTGGTCACAATTATTTTGACTTGGGGTTATATAATTATAGCTACTCTATGATTATTGTCATAACCAGGAATGGATTTCTTAACAAAGCCTTCAAAATAAGCTGACATTCTATTTACCTATCTCTCTCTATCTATCTATGCATCTATCTATCTATGCATTTATCTATCTATCTATGTATGTATCTATATATTAGGTATATATATATATATTTTGGCTAACATGTTTACAATAGTATTAATAATTTTTGCTATTATTACATCACGACTTAAGAGTCCAAACTGACCTTCCACCACTCTCTTAAAAAATTGTTATGGTTTCAGTTCCATGTATATATGTTTATAATAGTGCTGTTAGGATCATGATTTCATTATACACAGTTATCTCACCTTACCATCACCAAAGTGCCCAAGACTTCCTCACCCATGCCCCTGTGCCATAACTCCATTTATTCAAGATATTATATTTATGCCTATGTTCACAGAAGTACTGACTGTAACAGCCAGTATATAAAAGCAACCCAAATGTTCAAAGACAGACAAATGGATCAATAATCTATGACATATACACATAGTGAAATACTATGTACCTATAAGGAAAATGAAATCATGCCACTTGCTTCAACTTAGATGGAACTGGAGAATATTGTGCTATTGAAATAAGCCAGAGGAAGGACAAGATGCAGAAAATCTCATTTATCTGTGGTATATAGAGAAAAAAGGCATAGACTAATATCGATAACAAACCCTGAACATTGGATTATAGATGTAGAATACCAGGAATGGGTACCAGCTAGGTACCCTCCTAAGTTGCCTTATAGAAAAGAATTAACTCCATGGAGATTCACTGGAGAACTAAGAAGTTACTTGTTGTATAAGCCCCATGTTGTTTCAGGTTTTCTATTACAACTATTCAATTTAGTCTCAACTAGCTCAATAATAGTAAAATTAGCTTTCAATGGACATAGTCTTTACCACACACAAACAAATAAGCATAATAGTTTTTGTTTTAATAACTGTTAAGAAAATTTTTTATAATACCTTACATGAGAAAGAAGTGAGTAAATCTATATGAGGTAGAAACATGAGAATATGTACATAAGAAAAAAAGGAAAAAACTACATGAAAAAGAAAAACAAGTACATTATGTTTATACCATAGCTCAGTATGCAGATGTCAAATCTACGAAGGTTTATGTCTTCACCAGTATCCTAATATACGTGTCACAGAGGTTGCTCAGAGTAGGTGATGTCTTGCCAACTGGAAGTTATTTGGCTTACAGAGAAGGGGTGGAGTACATATTCATTAAAAGACACCCATCAATCTCATGATTTCTTGGTGCTGCTTGCCAGCCAATTTGCAAACTGATATTGCCAATGACTCTAAAATGTAAATCTTTCCATGCACATAATTGCCGAGCTTAGGGTAGAGGAGCCACACATGAAAAGGGGGAAGAACCTGAGACCTAATCCTATGTCTGTATCAGTTTTCCTTCTTTCCTACCACCCCTTCTTCTTCCCTTCCTCCTCCTGTCTTCTTCTTTAATATGGAGATTACATAGAGAAAATGGCGTGGTCTAAGAACTTTTCATCCTGAGAGTGTGGTGAAGAGGCTGTGTTAAGGAGCTCCTGAATACAGAGTAAATTCCCTAGGAAAGTCCAGGAGTGGATGTTGACTATAATTAGCAACGATATCTGTGTCTTTATGGGCTCCACCTCCTGAGGTGGCTCTGTAATACAATGGAGTGTGCACTGGGAATTGGTTCATCCTCTGTTCCCTTCTCCACAAAGATGCTTACCACCACTCTTTGTCATTATGATGTCAGCTTCAAAGGGTCCTTCAATAGAGATGTACGTTGGTATAGCGATGTGGAAATCAGGCTACAAAGAAAGAAAAGAAGCAGACAATTCACATATTCTGGTCTCCCATAAACTGAGTTTCAAATCAAGTAATTTTCAACATAGTATCTAAAGAATTTCCCCTTTACTAAATGTGGTTTCATCTCTTAAAGGAAAGTAAGCTGCCAAATTTCAAATCTATTTTCAACATCACTAGAACTTATAAATAGAGTTGAAAAACTATAAACCAAACTCACTGTGTATTGTAGGATACATTCCCGTTTATATATGCCAATAAATTCCAGCAAATTTTCCAGACCAGAATTTAACTATCTATGTTTGATGTGGGAGGACAACATACATACTTAATAAACATTTACAATCCAAGCCACAGAGTTCACTGAATTTATTTCCTGCCTATGAATTTCATATTGGAAATAATAGTACATTGAAAATTGAAAGTCCAAGGTTCTGGAATTTCTACTGAAATTAAATGAAGGCTCTACTTCATTTAATCAAATGACAGAATACACTTGGCTCTGGTTATGTTTATAACCATCAAGGTTATGTTTTTGCCTGATTATGCTGTCTCCCAGAACGGGCTGACCAAGTGTAACAACTGAGAACTCTGTGGTAAAAGGATCACTGCAAAGTAGGAAAAAATATATAACAGTTGCTCAAATAACACCATTTCATTCAACACAATTTTATTATAATGTTGATGAGAATGATTCTAGCTGGGATCACTGTCTGTATGCAGTTTGTATTTATTTTCTCTGTGTGCGTGTGTGTGGATTTCCTTTCAATACTGAAGTTTCATGAGAGGGGCATGTTAAATTCACTGACTGGTATAAAGGATCCCAGTATGGGTGTGTATGTGCATGAGTGTATGTGTGTGTGATTGTGTATGTGTATAATATGTCCTGTGATGGAAGGACATCCTTCCTACAGATGGGTCCTGCTTTATGCTCCAACAACCCATGACCCTTTATTGGAATAAGGGCTTAGAAACTGAATAAATTAATTCAAGTTATTGTTTAATATTAAAAGTTTTTTGGAGTCTTTATTTAGAAATTTTTGTGAAGACTTGGAGAACAGAAATATGCTGTAGGAACTTAACGTTTGTTTATATCTTTTTTTATTCTGGTATCTTGGTTTTGGTACACCTAATTTCACTTTAAGTAGAAATTTCCAATGTGATGAGAGTCTACCAGAGATGTTAAGTGAGACTTACTATACAAGATAGAGATTTTAAACAGGTAATATAATTTAAAATTTCTGTATTACCTGTAACAAGTTCTGCTATCTCTTGTATGATCATTATGTCTCATTCTTCTTCTTATGCTAAATAAGGAGACATTTTTAATATATAGTCCAGCTGCAGTAGTCGATGATTCACTGTTTACTATGTTCACTTCAGATGGGACTATAATATATCTGTGACAGAGACTTTCAGTAATTAACTTCTCTCTTTCAAGATTTCATTATTGTTAGATAGGAAAACATGACTATTTTTGAGCCATGGACTATAGATATAGTGTGCCTCTAGACCAAGGAATAGAAGCTTAACGTAACTTCTTCCATGTCTCTATTCCTCTGGTGTGGCAACCCCTACAAGCTAATGTTGAGGTAGCAGAACCTCCAGTTAGACATGATTAGATTCTTAACACTTAGAGGACAGCTGCCCTGAAGAAAACTTGCCAAGCACTGTGAGGTGTGGCCCCCAAACAAACAAAAGAGAAATGCACTTGAATAACTGAAATTTCAAGGGTTTTCACTGCAGTGTACCTAGTCTTAATACAAAAACATATCTTTCAAAAAAAAAAACCAGAAAAAAACAAAAACATATCTTACTCCAGACCCTGGCAGCTCATCCCAAAGGACTTATTTATACCCAGGAAGCAAATAATTAGCTTTTGTCACAAAATATACAACAAAGGAATACACATCCCTGTCTATATCACTATAAGAAAAAATATAAATACATGACAAAGTGCACGGTCATCACTCAACAAATGATAATTTAATTAAAATTAAACATAAAATTTCCCATCAGTGTGTTTGGATCAGAAAGGTATGAGGAGTAGTATGTACTAACTGAGACCATTTCTGTATTCTAAGCACTGTAGCACATGGTAGGGCTCAAATAGGTTTGCTGAATTCAGATGAATTGAGTAATCACTTAGTATAGTGAAGCGTATGGCTGACTTTAAAACTGGAAATATAGAAATGGATATTGTTCCTATTCCTTACTCACAGTATCCATTTTAAAAATAGAGAAATTTAAACTGTTCATGTATGATTATCATTCACACATTCATTCAGCAAATATGTATAGGGTGTCTGTATTGCTCAACTCACTGTGATAAAAATTGGTGATATAAGACTAGATTAGTCCTTATAAAATTTACAATTTTTAGATATTAGGACTGACACAAGGGAAGAGAGATTGTGTATATTAATACAATAATTATTCAAACAAAACTAGGATAAGTATTATAACAGAGAATTACACTATGCTTTGAGACTATATGATTGGGGCCCCTCACCTATCCTGGTATCATGGAATGGATTCCAGGTTTTTTTTTTTGCTTTTTGGGTCACTCCTGGCATTGCTCAGGGGTTACTCCTGGCTCTGTACTCATGAATTATTACTGACAATACTCAGGGGACCATATTGGATGCTGGTTATCGAACCTGGGTCCGGCTGCATACAAGGCAAACGCCCTACCCACTAGACTGTCGCTCCAGCCCCAGGTGTCCAGTTTTAGCACAAGTCATGGTAATTGTGTGTCCATAATAATTTAATAACACAGATACCTGAGTGCTTATTACAGCCCTCAGGTAAAATCATACAACTGTGGCATTACTTAATGCCTCTGTATCTGCCTTGCCTTCAATTTTGCTTAAATTTTGATGCAATACCAAGGCAAGCATACCAAATACTTCAAGACTCCAGCCTTGGGAGTGGAGGGATGATGGAGAGGGACTTTATCCTTTTCTCTATCAAGGTTTATATGTATTTTGACATCTTGTAATCTGGACTCCCTATTTGTGAAGATTAGAGTATCATAGATGAGGGAGCTGAGAACAGAAAACATTTGCTCAAAATTATGGAAATAAGAAATGATAGAACAAGAATGTGAACTCTTTTCAATCCAACTCCAGAGTGAAGGAATGAAACCCCTGCTTTTACTATATTGCTTCTCTCAATAGTAACAGTTATAACACAGTCATGTTACTAGCAGATCAAACTTTGAGATGCATCTGTAAATAAAAATCACCCATAGTAAAATTACCCTGGATGAATCTTAAATTCTGAATAAATCCTATGCAATAGTTTCTTTTTTCTTTATGGCAGCTTAGACTAGGTTATTGTTTACAGACACTAAATTTATTTGCAACTTAGTGAGATGTTCACTTGGAAGAATATGATAGTACTGAGGGGGACTTTTCCTTTTTGAAAGGCAACAAGCAGGTATATTTGCACCATCATTTTTCTGTTTGTTTTGCTTCCTTTTTTTCCTAACTTACATAATTGAATCTTAATAGGATAAGTTTGCTTTAGATGTAACACTACTGTACAATTCCTTAGATTTTTAAGTAGTCTTTTTATATGCAATATCTCTTTAAAAAAAAAGTCTGTTAGAAATTTTAAGGAACTTGGAAGTGAGTAATGATTTTCTTGGCTTTTTGGGTCACACCTGGCAATGCTCAGGGGTTACTCCTGGCTCTGCACTCAGGAATTACTCCTAGCAGTGCTCAGGGGACCATATAGGATGTCAGAGATCAAACCCAGGTTTGCCATATGCAAAGCAAATGCCCTCCCCATTGTACTATCACTCCAGACCTAGTTAAAAAAAAGATTCTTTGAGTCAAATGAAACTCAAATCATTCCAGCCAGATTAATGCTTCTGGAAGGAAGTTTAGGTTCCTGCATTTTGGGCAAGTTTTCAAAAGTGACCTTTATGACTCTTACAATTAAAACTCATTAGTCCATCTGTCCTATCTTTGTACACAGGATAATACTGGATCATTCTACCCACTGTGTTAACCGTCTTTCATTTGACTATTTCCTACCTATAACCCAAAGTGCCCATTTCCTAATTCATTCAGACCTAATGGATCTTTGAGAGGAAGATCTAGATAGATTAGATCTAGATAGATCTATATCTAGATCTAGATGTAGATATAGATAGATATAGATATAGATATAGATATAGATATAGATATAGATATAGATATAGATATAGATATAGATATAGAGGTAGAGGTAGAGATATAGAGATATAGAGATATAGATATCAGTTACCAGATATAGAGAGAATTTTCCCATTTGAGGTCACAGCACACTTTGAGTAAGGAATTTGAGTGCACAAATACCAGTACAAGCACAAGTCACCTCTTTTTTAAGAGAGTGTCATAAGTGGTTTATGATTGCTTCATCATAAAGTCTTGTTTATATTATGCTTGGGAATAATCTGGTTAATTGGAAATCTCTGAGACAACCAAATTAGCAGGGATCTGGAGAATCTGGTAGGAAAAAACAGGCAAGAGAAGAGAAGCCCTGAGTGCTGTGGGCAGGCAGCAGTACACCAGGAACTGAGGCAGATTAATAGCAGAAACACTAGTTTGCCTCACTCTATTCAAATTTACCTTCCAGGTATGGGCAGCTCAGGGGTTGAACCTGAATCAAATATATATGTTTGGCTAAGCTCAGACAGGGGAGAACAATTGATTCCTCAACAACTACAGAACATTGTGGGCACCAACTTACACAGGGGTCTGCCCTTTCACACACAGAGAGGAAGTTTTCTCAAATTGAGGTAGGAATACTCAAGTCTGGTAGCTTAAAAGAACAATAGTATAGAGTCTTATATCTGCCACAGAAGAAGTACTGGCATTCTACAGGTAACCTATATCTCCCTTTAAGGTGGCACCATTATCTCTGCTCTATTTTTCACCTATATTTAAGAACTTGGATTTTATGGGGAGCTATTTTAAGATGAATATATGTCCTTTTCAAGCAAGGCAAAATGCTATCACAAAAATTCTATCCTTTTGTTATGCAATTGATTTTACTATCTGTAAAATAACACAGAAGTTCATTATGGAATTAAAACTTGTTCTGAATGTGACATGGCTTTAAAAAGTGCCTTTTGATAAGTGACCAAAGGCAACAGAACTGGAAAGTTGGTCCATACACTGAGTTTATGAATGTGGAGAGGTTTGCTACCTTGGTGAAGGGAAGGAGGCACCCTGTGGCAGGTGTGATGTTAGAATGAAGCATGCATGAGACCATCATTAACAATATTATAACTCACAGTACCTCAATAAAGATTTAAAAAAAAAATTGCATTTTTCCTCCCCTCTAGTTATCTGAGGTGACTTATTTTTTGTGTCTTAGATATAGTTACTGTTAAGATGACTAACAGTAGCAACTATTACGAACACTCAATTATTGTGTATTGCTTCTTTTCTTATTGGCAATTTCTGAGTTCTATGTTTTGCTTCAACTTTGATGACTGACCAATCATTACTCTTGCTGAACAGCCTCACTTAATTGTTAATGTGGAATATTAAAAAACTGAAATTTATTATCATAAAAGGCCTCTTTTGGTGGACAAAGGTCTTTGCTTCACTTACTGGATTCTTCTAACTGTGGGAAACAATTCAACATAGCCAAAGATGCTGGGTAACAGAAGATAGAAAGGAAATACATATAAATATAGGTAAAAAATGGAGCAGAGATAATGGGAAACTATATATAAAGTAATCAGATTCTATACAAATATTTACTAAGATATGCACTAAAATGTTTCTATATTCTTACTGATTCATCCTGGAAATAGTAGGGGTATAATTTATCAGTAAAAGACTAGTTATTATTTAGAAGTAATATTATGATAAAGATCTATTTGAAAAAAATGTTACTAGTATGATGAAGGAAACTAAAGTAGAAAATGTTATATGACAAACATGTTGCAACTCTACTAAACCACAGAAACAATTGGTAAGAGAATTCCATCCAGGATTTTAATGGAAGATTTTTTAAAAATTTATTTTCAGTCATGTATGAATATAAGATTCAACATGCCACCTTTTAAACCTCTCTTACGCCCCAAATTGAAGGAAAATTTGAAATACCAAGCTATTTACCTTAGATATGGAGTATTACTGTCTTGTACAAACTGTATGTGCCAAAAATATTGATAGAGGACACAATCAATATAAACAAACTGTTACTTATTTTCTGACTGACATGTAACTCTTTTGCTTAGCTAAAAATTTCCCTCCGAGTCATTCTAATGATTATCCTTCTCACTCTTCACCTTTAAGGAGTCGTCACAATTCCATTTTTTACTTTCCCAAGTCAATTTCTTAGAAAATTTATTCCAGATTCAAGAAATAATTGCTATTTTCCTTCTATCTCTTCCCAGGGAGGAGAAAAACACAATCTATGAAGGGTGCCATGACTTCCTCTTATGGTGCAGCTCAGAAAATTACAGCTGTGGGCTGATAATGCCTGGACAGTCTTGCTAACTTCTATTACCATCATTGTTCCTAGAGTCTATGTCAGTTCAAATCTGAAATGTGCTTCTTAGCATCCAAGATACTTTAAATATCCCCCAAGTATCTGCATTTATATAATTCCCATCTGTACAATATCAAATCATCTTGACAAATTTTGCATATTTCCGTCTTTGTGGGTGTGTGTGGCTGATAAAACTGCAAGGTTTCACAAGAACTTTTTGGGTTATATGTATGTCTAAAACTGTAGTTTTCAGTCATATTAAGGTTCGTGTAATGGGGAGGAAACATGGATAAAGAGGAATTCCAAGTTTATCCAAAATGATTAATCAGTTCTGCTCTCTTCTCTACCACCCTGTTTTATAACATTAATTCTGAATGCAAGAGACTGGGGAAAAGCAACTTCTACTTAATGAGGTTTTATTTATTAAACCTTGTATTAGTAAAAAATAGGATACCTTGTTAAGAAATGCATTTAAAATAATGTACCATTTGAATAAATTATCAGGTAAGTATGTAATGTTAATACTGGATGATATTTTATATTTGCATAAAAGTAGCAGTATGAAAAAGCACATTCATATCCATAACTTACTCTCTAAGTATTCTTGCTGTTCATATTACTCAATGGTTATTAATTATACCCAGAGAATATATATGGGTATTTTTATTGTCATATTTAATAGGCAGATTCTGAAAGCTCCTAAATAGTGTATGAAAGTTAATAAAAGAAAATTAAGAATACAGTCTGACTTTATACTTCCAAATTTTTCCATTTTATTATTTAATAATTGTTTAGCAAAGTCATCCTTTTGTTCTTGTGCCACATCTGGCAGCACTCATGGATTACTCCTGACTATAAGCTCCAGAATTACTCCTGGCAGGTTCGGGACCATATCATGCAGGATGAACCCGGTTGGCCACATCTGGTTGCAAGGGGCAAGCATCCTACCTGACGTACTTCACTTGATCACTTGACATCCTGTTATTCATCGATTTGCTCAAGCGGGCACCAGTAACAGTTTGATTTGACCCTATCATGTGCCAGTGTAGCCCAATGGCATCTGGTTGCTTCAGGAATACGAAGAGCCTCAAACCATTCGTTCAGGGTCTTGACAAAGAAGTCTGACCATCTTGTAGGTGGGCGGCCACGTGATCTTTGACATCCTGTGGGATCCAGTCAGTAATGGCTTTAGTACTTGATGTACTATACACTCTTAATTATCCCCAAAACAACACAAATCAGTCCTTTTTTTCTTTCTTTTTTTGGGGTCAGGGAGATTATTTGGGCCACACCTGCAGACCTGAAAGTTTCTTCCTGCCTCTGGACTCAGGTATCATTCCTCGTGGTGTTTGGAAACCATATGTGGTTTTGGAATTCAACCTGAACATGTGTCAAGCAAGTGCCTCACCCTCAATACTATTTCTTCAAACCAGATTTTTCCCCTTTTTGAGAACTATAAGAGCTCCTTCTCCCAGATATTTTTTCCTGGGTCATACCTGGCAATGCTCAGGGGTTACTCCTGGTTCTGCACTCAGGAATCACTCTGGGCAGTGCTTGAGGGACCATATATGATGCTGGGGATTGAACCTGGGTCAGCCATGTGCAAAGCAAACACTCTACCTGCTGTGCTATCACTCAGGCCCTGACAAAATTTTGGACTCTAATTTTTGTCATCTGTGACTTTCACAATCATACTAAAATTTGACTTTCACAATTTTCATTAGTCCTTTGCCTTGTGCCATATGTCCAGTGTTCCTGTCACACCAGTCTTGAGATTCCCTCAGCCTGAACGTGCACATCCATAGATGTTGTTTCTTTATCTTGATATTTCTTTTCCCTCTAATACCTTTTTATTGCTCTCTAACTAATGAATTTTTTGATGACTTGAGAACTAGCTCACAGATTATGTCCCTTTATGATGTCTTTCCTCTTGTTTTAGGACATACATACATTTTCATAGTACTGTAACGTGAAGAAGGTTGTAATGACATGAATAAAGCTTCATCAGGGCATATAGCACATTTTGTTGTATGTTCCTCCTGGATCTAGCACAATGTTTTGACATTCAGTGACTAGTTTTGGAATATATTCAACTTCTGGTGAAAATTCTGCATTTATTAGATATCAAAATTCTTTCACAGTAATTTTACTTCTGGGTATGTATCCAAAATAATTGAAGGACAAGATCTCAGTAATCTAATTGCATACTCATGTCTTAGCAGTGGTATTTACAAAAAGTAAACCTTATGTATTACTTGTATCACTTGTCTTCCCATTGTTCATCGATTTGCTTGATTGTCACTGGAATCTCAATTTACTCCAACTAGGTAAAAAATAAATCTCTTGGTTCAGATCAGTGTACACACGGAAGACCAGGAGAAAAGAAAATGAATCAAGAATTTCAAAAAGCTCTTTTGGACAGCAGATCACTGACAAAATACTTTACTTTATCAAATATAAAATGAATTAGAGACATGTGGGTTTTGTTTCCCTCAGAATGGGCAAGGATTTAAAATGTAAGGGAAAATAACTTTTGGCAAATCCTATTTGGCATTTTGCTGACCCTGAACCCTTTTTGCCAAAAAGTTTACTTTTGTGGCTGAGTTTAGACTGGAGTACACAGAACTA
>JAJIBD010011972.1:0-26222 GCA_021461705.1 Cryptotis parvus
CTAATGCAAACTGTTTGCACAAAAGCTAATGCATTATCAACCAAAGATATGCCAATAAGGGGAAGAAGGAATTCCAGAATTAAGTTGTCAAAAATCAAAAGTATTGGTATCATTAGCCGACCCTACAAAACCCTATGAAAGACACGATAAGAGCTTTCCTTTTCCTTTCCTCATGCGTACAAGTTTAAAATACTCATTTCTTCACCTTTACTCCCAAAAGTAATTTAGGGGAAACTTTAAAGTCTATTTTAAAACACCATTTAAAGTATCTGCCTATATACTTTCTCACTCTACTCTAAACTTCTTAACTGCAGAAAAAAAACATGTGACTTTCAGTTTTTGTGTGCACAAAAACAATGGCAAGGTGATAATACTTATATACCACAAAGTTTTCTTAAATGAAAGATTTGAAAGCCATATTTAAACTATGGTTCCTAACAATGTATATGAAATAATTTATGAAAATTATTTCAATGAAAATATTCTAGATTTAAACAGTAAAATTTTTGTGTTGCATCAAGTAGAGACAATTTAAACACTGAGAATAAAGTAAAGGAATGTTTTATTACTATCCATAATGAAATAATGCTAATCACAAGAGAATCAATTTTCATCTGTGGCTGGGGAGATGGCTCGTGCTGAAACACAGGTCCCGCCCTAAATACTGTCAGATATGACCCCAAAATAAACGCCCCTAAAATTTTATCTTTTAATATAATGAAAGAAACTTTTAAATTGAGAAATTTGAATAGGACTTAAAACATAGTTCTCCATACCTCAACTAAAAGATCAGTTAAAAGAAAAACATTTTCCCCCTGGGTTTTCTAAAACAACTTCTGAAAAGAAAAATAACTGACAAACTTTAAACTGAAAAAATGTCATGAAAAAATGAAGAAACCCTCATTTGAATAATTCTAGTTTAGTAAAATTAGTAAAGCATGCAGTAACTTACAAATTTTACATCTTACTTTCCTAGTGGGAATGGCAGTTTATGCTTCATCAGATGGAGCAAGCAATCTTTTCAAATCAAAGAAGTTATACACATGCAATCTAAAATTAAGTCATAATTTTGAAAATCTCATATAAATATAGCTTACAGTTTCTTGTTATGCTACAAATACTTTAAATCCTAGACTCAAAGTTATAACTCACCTAAATTAATAAAGTTTTTGCAGTTAAAAAATCAGAAACCATTTAGTTTAGGAGTTTCCACCTCTGTCTCAAAATATGTGACTGTGTCTAATGCTCCTGTGATTAATCAAGGAGATCAAGGAGATTTCCATGAAATGGGAAAAACACTAATAATCATTGACATAACCAACAGAACAAAGCAGGGAAGCAACTCTGCCCTTCAGTGATTTGCATCTTTACACTCTTGCTTCTCCCAACGAGCACTCAGATTAAAAAATAAAACCGACTCCCAACATAGTTGAGGGGTAAAGAACCCACCTTGCATGCACGAGGCTACAATTTCCATCTACGGCACAACCCACCTACTGAGTGCAAGTATTTGGGATCCCTGGCACCACAGCCGTGGGTGAATGATGTCCAGCACTCTGCAACTAAGTGTGCAACTAAATTCTGCACTCACCACAAAACACAGCAACTTAAGTAAGCAACCATTGGTGCACCAAACTGTGCTGGAGCAAAAACACTGTGCTTGAGCTTACACACCTTTACTAAAGTGTGCAAACACTAGCAAGCACCACAACAAACTGTGCTAGTGTCAACTGTGTACTACCTCCAGTCATCACAACAATAATAACAGAGATGGAAGGGAATGGGGAAAAAATATTTTTTAACTATTTCTGGACAGCTTTGCTCTAAAACCTGTGTTCAAATCTTGAACCGTTTCCTTACTAAGCCAATTACATTAAACAAATTATTTAACCTTTCTAAGCCTCATTTCCACCTCTAGTTAATGGGGGTTGTAACACACCTATCTCATGGGTATACTGTGAAAATAAATGAGAAGATGCACTATTATTCATATGGGTTATTCATATGATATATAACGCATAAGAGTAAAGGGTCTACAAATAAGAGGCTAAAGATGACAATAGTGCAAACAGAGCAAAGGGAAACAAAAACAGAAAGTGTGACTTTAAGCAAACAGTCATAATAAAAATGAGTCTTCAAATAACCTCAGTTTGCTCAACATGGGCAGGTTTAGTTTTATTTTTTTTTTATCCCTTGAGCGGAGGGTTTACTCTGATACATTTATTTTAAAGAATAATTTCCAGGGAGAGAGCCATAGTACAGCAGTTAGGGCGTTTACCTTGAACGTGGACAACCTAAGTTTGACACCTCTCCCACCATCCTCTCTGTTTCCCCAAACCCTCCAGCGGCACGAGTCATTCCTGGTGTAGAGCCAGGATTAATGCCTGAGTATCGCGGGTTTAGTTTTATTTCTCATCAACATTATAAGAAAACATTATAATTTCGCAATTTTGTGACTTTTTTTGTCTTTTTTGGGTCACACCCGGCAATGCTCAGGGGTTACTCATGGCTCTGCGTTCAGAGCTCCTGGCGGAGCTTGGGGAAACATATGGGATGCTGGGGATCGAACATGGGTTGGCCACGTGCAAGGCAAACACCCTACCCGTTGTGCTATCAATCTGGCCCCAATTTTGTAAAAGATTTCTTTCTATGGCATTCAAAATAAGATTAATTCTTCATGTCACTCTAAAAGGTTTATATTCCAATATTTTTTAAACTTTTATTTTTTAAACATAAACTCATATACAAGCATAAGATGCACACCATAAATCTAGCAACTCTTAGCTCTGGTTGAAGAAATTGTGATTTTTTTTCCATTTGTTCTCTTTTGGAAAATGTTTGTTATAATAATGACATCTATATTGCATGCTCTGTTCTAGCCGCAGTACTACAGTGTTTAAGAAGGGCAATATAAATCAGTAGATTTCACTCAATATTAATATACTTATGGTATAAATAACAGATACAAAAACGGTCTTTTAAAAAACATGACAAAAGCTGGCCTCTGATCAAAGACTATGCTTTCAACATAGATTTTTTAAACACAGAAATTTTTTCAACATAAAATATTTTTTATTTCTCCTGTAAACATATATATTGTCAAATTATCTAAATATCCAGTAAGCATCTAAGTCCAAGTCATTAAGATAGCATAGAAAGAATATATGCCTTAGAATGCAGATCAATTTTCTAGAGAAAAATAAAACTCTCAAAAATTAAGTAAGAAATATTAAATTTCATACTTCATAAGACAGCCCACAGCCACTGGTCAGTAAAAGGTATTACTCAGGTTTTCAGTCTTCGTATAAAATTTTTAATTGACATAAATAAATAAATAAATAAATAAATAAACAAACAAACAAGCCATTGGGGCCAGAGAGATAGCACAGTGGGTACAGTGGCTTGCATGCAGCCAACGGGTTTAATCCCCAACACCCCATATGGTCCCCCCAGATCACCAGGAGTGATCCCTGAGCTCAGAGTCAGGAGTAAGTCCTGAGCACTGTAAATGTGACCCAAAAATAAACAAAAACGTTCACCTGGAGTCAACAAAGCTTCACCCCCATTTCTTTGGGAAGAGTTCCACAGTGCCTTTAACCTTTACCACCTATAAAAAAAAACCCACCCTCTGCTCAGTGTATTGTATAATATAAATATTTTAAATATTAAATTTTGTGTTTTTATACAGGAGAGCTTCCAGTAGTCTACAATGCCATATCCCCTGTGTGTGCAGGAATCTTACAGTTTTGAGAACTTTTAGGTTTCTCAGTGATCTCACCAAACATACACAATAAGATGAGCTATTATCATACCCAGGTGCACACAAGCTGTCAGTTAAAAACTGAGTGTCCCTTTTATGTCAAGCACAATTTACTCTAACCCTAAAACCTAATTCCCTAAAAGAACAACTATCTAATTGAAAAATATATTTTTAAATAACATGGTATTCCAAGGCATGGAATACCAACCATTATTTCAAATAGCAACCCAAAGGGCTCACTGCATGCACTAGGCTCAAAAAGATCTCTGGCACTGCTTGGATCCCCTAGGAGCATAGAGTGTTACCCTGGATTGCCCCTGGCTCAGAAATGGTCCTGATAGTTCCAGTACCATTGGTGCCTGAGCAACGCTGCACTGCACAGAGCTCTAAACCTTCAGGTCAGCAAAGCTAAGCAGACTATTAATACAAAGCTACAGAGCACTGCCCTCTGAGCAATGCTCTGGAGCCTCCCACCTCCAAATAAATTGAAAATGAAAAACAAATGGGATAAGGGGTGGACCACACTGTGGGGTGTTTAGGGGTGAATCCTGGCCCTGTGGGTAGGAGTCCAGGTGATGCCAGGGTACAGCAGTGCAGGACTGAAAAAGGATCGACTAGTTTTGTGTAAGACATGTTCCTTACCACCTAGACTTTCTTTCCAACCCTTAACATTTTAAAATAAAATAAATAAGTACATTTTAAACCCTGGGGCCTTTAACCTGGCAAAGTGATTGAAAACATGCCCTGAATTCATCACACTTAAGCGCTGAAAGGAAGAAATTCAAATAACCGAGGATCTCAGGAAACATATACTTCCTAAATCCCAATCACATCTGACAGTGTAGTAATCAGCATAGAATGACAGGCTCTTCCAGCAGTTCCCTACAGGAACAGTCAGACATTATGATGCTCCCACCAGAGGCTAGCTGCTATTCACCAAGTCACTTAAAGAGTTCTGGTCTACAAGCAATGGCTTAAAATTTTGATTTTCCAAAAAGTGCCTTGGGACCAGAAAGATAGCTCAGAGGCATGTGTGAGGCCCTAAATTTAATTGCTGGCACATGCAGGGCCCCTCAAGCATTGCTGGGTAAAGTCCTGCTGGCCCTAGACACTTTCAGCCCTCAGCAGTATGCTGGGTCCGAGAACTGAACCATCAGGCAGCAGCACCAGGAACGGCCCCACCTCACCCCAAAAAAGCACACCTTGGGTGTGGCCCCTAAATCAATGTAGGGGCTGGAGAGATAGTACCGTGTAGACACCATCTGTTTTGCATGTGGCTGACTCAGTTTTGATCCCCATCACCCCTGTGGTCCTCAAGCACTGCCACGAGTGATCTCTGAACACAGACAGTAAGCCCTGAGTGCCACCCCCCCAAGTATTGCTCTAAAATAAATAAAATTTAAGTTAAAATAAAATAATAAAGGCACACGAAGCCATATAAATGCTAACTTCATGTGATGTGATAAAACCATACCAACTGCAAAGGGGCCTTCACTGACCACAGGTCTACCTACCTTTCGAGCTGCACTTACTGCTTGAAGCCCTTCTGAAAAGCCCACATTTAAACTTTAAGAATCAAAAGCTAACATCCTCCACTCCTTTAGTTATAGCTCAATTTGTGCAGCTTCACTCTTCCAAGCCTCCCCCCAGCAATAAAGCAGCAGTTTTCAAATTACAGGTCATGACCAATGAGTGACTCATGGAATCAATTTAATGGGTTGCGACCAGAATAGAAATTATCTGAGGGCACTGCACATAATGATGGTAATTACGCTTAAGTATTGTTACATGAAACTTTTTGTTTCAGTTGTGTGTAGTTGTACAATGCAAAACTGCATTACTTAATATGAATCATGGGCAAGAAGATTTGAAAGTCTCTGCCATAAAGAATATGATGAATTCATCAAGGAGCTACAAAGTTTTCAGGTGAAGAGTGCAGAAACACCTCAAAGTCAAAGAAAAAATTAATGATTATAATTTCATCATATTTTGTAGGATTTAATTATTCAGACGCCTCAATACTTCAATTATCAAATTTAATATGCATTTATTCAGCATCCATGTGAAGAGGTAGGAGAGAAGAATATGGTCTCTTTCCTTTCAGAAGCTTACAAAGTAATAGTAAGTATCAGTATTACCTCCATAAAATAATGTTCAAGACTAGAGGACAAAAGAAAGAATAAAAGTTCATGAATGAAATTTACTATGCTATAGGATTTCAAATAAGTGAATTGTGAAACCCGGGAGATATACACTACAGCGTAAGTTTAGCCTTAAAAGAAGCATAGAGAAGGGTCAGAGCAAAAAAAAAAAAAAAAAACCAGTGGATAAGGTGCTTGCCTTCCACATGACCACAAGGGTTTGAGCCTCAGCATCCCATATGGTTCCCCCCAGTCCTGCCAGGAGTAATTTCTGAATACCGAGCCAGGAGTGGCTCTGTGTACCACCAGTCTGGCCCAAAAACAAAGAGAAAAAAAAAAGACGCAATGTAAGAGAAAAACTGAGAGAAAAGCTATAGCAATGAGCCATGCCATAGAGTCAAAATAGGCATACTAAGCCTAAAAAAAAAAAAAGTTTAGTACGTAACACAATAGTGACTGTATTTCACTGCACACAGACATGCAGAAATCCAAGATCTTTCTGTCTGTCTTATTGATCTACCAGTCCCTGTTTCTACAAAGTTCTCTGTGTACAAACACTGGGTATAAGAGTATAAGTGATAAAGCACAACTTTTATAAGTAACTATTTAGTAAAATAGTTATATTTTATAGAGAATAGTTTCTGTTCTATAATTATAAGAGAGAAAAATTATCAGAATTTATCCAAGCCAGCTATGAAATGTAATGGCTCTTTATACTGAGGCTAATTATCTCAAATGTCTAAGCCTCTTTTCCTAATGTAAAGTTTATAACTTGAGTCAATATTCCTTAATGTATCTAAATAAGAAACACTATTTATTATCTAGATACAAACCTAAATTGAGTTTTAAATTTGAAATCCTGTCAAAGTATTAATTTCTAGCAAGCAAATTGACTTAAGCATATGCAAAGCTGTTTACTATTAAAGCAGTATGATGCTCAGGCCAAGAGTAGTAGAGGGACCTGCCTTATATGCAGTCTATCCCAGTTTGATCCCCACCACTATATTATGTCTCCTAGGCACGTCCAGAAGGGACACCTGTGCACAACTGGTGTGGTTAATACCTCCAGAAAAGAAACATCACTTGTATCACTTGTCTTCCCGTTTTCATCGATTTGCTAGAGCAAGCACCAGTAATATTTCCATACGTCCTGTTGTAAACAAGTGTACCCCAAAAGCATCTGCTTGCTCCAGGAACAGGAAAAGCCTCAAATCATTCCTTCAGGTCATAGGAATGAGGTCCATAATTGTTACTGGTTTTTAGCATATCAAATAAAACACTAGTAGCTTGCCAGGCTCTGCCCTGTAGCTGGTATACTCTCAGTAGAAGGCTCTCATCTCGAGCATTTACTGATGAAACTAAAAAGGGAAAATACCAGGTTTTCTCTTGGGTGGAGCTCTGAGGAGCTGTGGAGTCTGGATGTTGAAAATGACTGACCTCATGGTGTGGGGGTTGCTCTGGCTTCCTGCTAGGCTCACTGGGATGACAGGTCACAACTAGAACCTGCCTAGTACTGTATGCAGTGTATAAATGTGAAATATCCTGGGAAGGACCTGATCCTAACATCTAGGACTATCTAAGGCTGTCAGAGCTGTGGGTCTGGCATGGGTCTCTCTTCGGGGTAGCTGGCATGGAGGTGGAGGAAAGGGCAGAGGAGCCCAAATCCCTGCTCCAAGTCTGGCCAGCGTGGCCCCTCCCCGCTCGTGTGAGCAAACCCTTGGAGCAATGTTGGACTCAGCCAGGGGGCTGGCGAGCCCCTTACCAACCACCGGAGGTCGGCTCCATGGGTTGCTTCCAGCATGAGGCCAAGTGGCGCAGCTGTGGGTCTGGAGTGGTTGGGTCTAGAATTCTTCCGGGATTGTCTGCGCCATAGCTCTGAAAAAGAAACATGCTGTATGAAAACTACTCTGAAATTACTAACTAACATTTGTGTTTGTGTGCTTACATTTGGCCAGGGGAGAGGAGGCATACATATGGATACATACAGATACCTACATAAACACATGTATTATGCACTCCTAAAACTATAAACTTCTTATGTATCAATGTATAGATACATATATGTGTGCATACACGTATCTCAAAAAAGAAAAAAGAAGACTGGGTAAGGATGGCGAGACAAGGAAGGAAAACAGCAGCGGGAGAAAATAATACTAACATGCCACAAACTGGAAAAGTGAATGAATCTGAAAGAGAACCAACAGTCTCTGTACTACTCTTACAACTTTTCTGTAAGTCTAAAATTGCTCACATATAATTTTTTTAAAAGTGTTATAAAGTAAGTGTTTAAATAGCAGCCATAATGCTGGCTGTGTAAAACAGAAACATACTGTTTTTCTATCATGGGAAGTGAAGAAAACCCAGGAAGGAATATTATAAAGTTATCACTCACCAACTGTTTCAGTATCACATATGTTTGTTGCTATAAATTCAAACTGGTGTATTTGAATTCTCTATTAGTGACGTGTTTCAAAGGTAGATTACAATGTATAACATCCTAAGGGTAAAAACAGGAAGGACAATTTTGAAGCCAAAAGTCATTGGGGAGACAGCTCACCTGAGCCAGTAAAGCATTCCAACATCAACTCCTGGCTTCCTTCATTCTGCTCCAATAGACCATTGGGAGTCTGAACGCAGAGCAGCCACGGAAATGTGTGTCTGGTGGTTCCCAGCTATAGGAAGTGCCAATTCAGCAGGTAACTGAAAGCCTGGAACTCTGTCTTAAATGGTGGGGCAGAGAACAAAGGTATATCTCTTCCTTGCCAACTATTTGTATCCACCTTCTTTGAATGTCAAAATAATAGTTAAAATAATGCTAACTGTTGAGTATTAGGTCCACTATTGGATAAAAGGTTGAAAATTTCTTTAACAAAGTAATAAATGTGACAGAAAAAGTGTGTACTTCTTTGCTTGCTTCTCTAAAAGACCTTTTAATTTTAAACACAGCAGGAAATAAGATAATGATTGCAAAGAGCTTGGCAGGAGTCTAAGAGGTTTGCGCTGCATCAGTTTCTTCAGGATCATATGCAGATAGTTGAAAGTCAAGACAATTTTGAACGAATAAATGTGATATTGAACAAAGACCTCAATACTAATTAAATTCAATTTTCCCTCAACTTCTCTAATTTTGTTAAAAATCATGCATAAATATTGTTCTGACTCTTGAGCAAGAGAGCATTGTAATGTTTTTAGTATTTTTTACCTAACACGACATAAATGGAAAAGAAGATGGTATGTTATATAAAACCATGTAGTAATTACAACAAAAATGGGTCATGACACTTGAAACTTATTTCTCTTACTTTTTTAAAACCTTGAAATCTCACTTCCAGCGTAAAAGCAGATACCTTTCATAAGAGTTAAGTGACCCTGCTGCAGGCCTTCCCACTCAAATAAAATCTAAAACTTTGGTATGAAGTGATTAAACTATTCCTAGGGCACCCTTTTACTCTAAAAGCCTCTGTAAGCGATTGAACTTCTAATTTGAATAATTGCACTCCACCGACATAAATTCCCTCTGTAGTTTCAACTCTATGCAATATCAGTCTTCATTTCCTCAGTTAAATTAATGTAGAGTAACGTGGGTGCTTCTTTAAAAAAAAAAAAAACAACCTGTATCTACTTTCATAGTAATCTTTCAGCAACTAGTAGAAGTGATTCATGTGCACTAGAGGGGAATAGGTGAATATGAATAATCATTAACCAACAATTTGTGCCAGCACTCATCGCGTGCAGAGTACTGCAAAGGTTCATTTCATCCGGTTGTATGGATATATGGATCAATACAACTTTGAAAAAAAAATCAAATTTCACGAACTGACCCTATTTTCTACCAAAGCATTAAAAACTATTTTCATTTATAATTTACCTTCAACTAGCTATGACTTCCAAAGTCAAAACTCTTACTAGATACAATATTCTAGTAATATTCTGTTTTTCTAAGAACTATAAATTAATGATGGAAACCTGAAACAAAAAGCTACAAACTAGTGTGTTTAAAATAAAGAAGCATTTGGAACAGCTTGTTCTGTTGTTACTCTTTTTAGACTTGAAAACAACCCAGGGCCAATTTTAACATGATACCTATCTAACACCTTGATATCTCCTATGATTTGAGGATGTACTCATCACCCAGGATTAATGATTCTTAAATTCCCTCTACTAAAGTGAATGTATTTACTTTAGTAGAGGCTTTATTGGAGGTGTTTATAGAGTATGCCTCCCGCACGGCAAGCCTAGCAAGCTGCTCGTGTTGTATTTGATATGCCAAATGCCAGTAACAATTATATTAGATCATTCTCATGACCTAATATAATGGTTTGAGGCTCTTTATATTCCTGTACCAAGCCAATGCCCTTGGCTCTACAGCATGTGACAGGACATATTGAGATATTACTGGTGCCCGCTCTAGCAAATAGATGATTAACGGGAAGATCGTGATCGTGATCAAAGTGAATGTACATTGAGAAAGACATCTGTATCCAATTTACCATCTCCTATATGCCTAAAATAATATTTTAACACATTTTTGTTATTGGATAAATAACTCCCTATTCCAACTCACAGTTACCAGTTTTCACTAAGTGCATATCCCAAAATAATATCTTGAGTCACAAAATTATTCATACACTTGAAATGACAGAAACTATGCTTTATTTCCTACTTTAATATACAGGAGGATAAAAGTAACATTCAATGACTTGACGCTCAAGATAATTTTTTTTCTGATTTTATTTTATTTTATTATTTCCCCCCCAAATATTGTTACACCATTTACACCATTTTAGACATACAATTGAAAGATGCTCATGTAGAGTTTTGGTTCTACAGTGTTCCAACACCCATCCCTCCACCCAACCCCATCTCCCATCACCAATGTCCCCACCTCCCTTCCCCCTCCCACACCTCAACTACTTGGCGGGTTCTGTATGTCATTTCTCTCCTCTTTATCTCTCCCTCCGCCAAACTTTCCTGCTCTTCGTGGAATTCAGTGCATTAAAAGACATTACTGTTTCCACTATTTTTAATGGACCACGCTGCGACCGCGGTACTGGGCTCGAACTGGTTTTGCTCTGTTAATCTGGTCGTGAGGCAGTTTCCCAGCGTCCGGACAGCGAAAATGGTGGCTAGTGTGATGGGCAAGTCTCATCCGGCTGCTTCCGGGACCCCCCAGAGGTGACGGGGCCCCCCCCCAAAACCCGTCTGCCCTCCTGGGGGTCCCCTCTTCAGCTGGGCCAGGGGCGAGCCGAGCTCCAGCCTCCCCAGCCGCTTCATGTTATGGCCGATGGCCTCCGGGCAGCTCCTGGGCGGGGCCACCAGGCTCCACAAAATGCAGAGGGGAATGGCCGAACCCTGACTCCATCTGACGAATTCCCAGTGATTCCGCTTCTGGGAGCCGCCTACCTGGGCTCGAACTGGTTTTGCTCTGTTGATCTGGTCGTGAGGCAGTTTCCCAGCGTCCAGACAGCGAAAATGGTGGCTAGTGTGATGGGCGGAGTCTCATCCGGCTGCTTCCAGGACCCCCCAGAGGTGACGGGCCCACTCCCAAAACCCGTCTGCCCTCCTGGGGGTCCCCTCTTCAGCTGGGCCCGGGCGAGCCGAGGTTCCAGCCTCCCCAGCCGCTTCATGTTATGGCCGATGGCCCCAGACCATGCTTTTGATCCAAGACATGGGCGCGAGGACGCCGTCTGGACGCTCAAGATAATTTACATCAAAATGAATTCCTTCAACATGACACACAGATTTCCTCTTAAATCCTTAGATGTAGAATGAACAGGTAGATGACACACAGGCAGGCATGAAGCAGAGCCGAGTCACTGTCCAAGCACACAATTCCAAGGGAGCCAAGCAACCCACTCATGCGGTACTTCTCTGCCGGGGTCACTTTATCATCACTCCTCTGTGTCACTGCTCGTAGCTACTGGCCCAGATCTTTACCTCCATCATCTTCCCTTACCCAATTACTTTGGTTCTTTTCTTTCTTCTTTTCTGTGCTTTGTCACTTTCTTGCCACTTGTCCTCTAAGATGCCACTGCATGTCCAGAATGTTCCTGCTCCTCACAACCGATCAAGTAGCTGCCATTCATGACAGACTCCTCAAGCCTCAGGGGCAAGGACTGCAAGTGTGTTCCTGCAGTTTGCTCAGGGACTTTCAGGGATTTCCACACACACTGAGAGCTATTTCAGTACTTGCCTTAATGAGAGATTTATAACAATATTTTTAATTCTCTGTCAAAAAATGCTATGAACTCTATAGTCTAGACATGTTTGGTTCATCAAAACTATACAACAGCAAAGATGCCCTCAACTGTGCTAAATTAATCAGCATGCCTCATTGCAATTTCTGCTCCTACAATCACTTTAAAGTGTGATTTAGTCAAAGCTAATTAATTTGTAAATAGTTATATTTAGAGTACATGGAAATTCTTAAAATACAGACTCAGCTGTAAAACGTTTTTCTTTCTGGGGCTGGTTAGGGTACTTGCCCAGCACGCAGCCAAGTGGACAGCACACACAGTCACACACTTCCACCAGGAGTGCAGAACCTGGGTCAATCCCTGAACATAACCATGTATAGCCCAAAAGAAAACAAAACAAAAAATGTTCCTTTCTTCTAAGAATATCTCTTTCCTTTTATTCTGAAAATGGACCCCACGTCTTCTAGGAAATGCACAGTCTACTTCACACTAAAAGCCTATAAAATAATGTGGTTCATACAGACACTGCCATTTTCTGACAGGGCCAGTATAGAATTATGCTCGTGGTAAGACTGGTTCAATCATGACACCTTAACCTGCTAGCCAAAGTTTATCTGTATTTGAATAGATAAGGGCACACATCCCAAGCTGAATCAATCACAATCCGCCCCTCATATTTTTTCAAACTGAGAGTAAGGCGAGGAGGAAAGATCTTTCTCTAGCAGTGATGAAACTGGGCATCTTAAGGCAAAAGAACTGCCAGAAGCCACGTGTGCTCTGCATTGTGAAGAAAGCTTGGCCCAAAGAACAAAGCCAAGTCTCAGCTAGAAGCAGACAGAAGACTAAGCTTCCTGGCAGCCTTCATGTCCCTTGCTTCCAGTTAGCCCTGACGACTGCAACACTCCTGCCTTCTGACTGGGTACACAGGTTTTCCAGTGAATTCCCTGGTTAATTAAGCCAAACCAAGTTGTTTTTCAGTAACCAGTCAAAATAAAATTTTACATAATATAATATACACACTCCAAGGTAACAATAATAATTGGGGGGCAGAGGAGTAATGAGATCCAAGAATACCGTAAGACATACAAACATATCTAGAGCTAACAGCATTAGTAAACACACTAGGGTTTTAACTATCTTTAACACTCCCTACATTATCATTTCATGAAAGAGTTGATTTCCTATATCTTGCTAAGGTTTAGCAGATCATGAAAATAGACATTCAGGGGGCGGAGCCATAGCCCAGCAGGTAGGGAGTTTGCCTTGCACGCAGCCGGCCTGTGCCGACCAGGGTTCGATCCCTCCCTCCCTCCCTCCCTCCCTCCTTACCTCCCTCCCCTCTCTCTCTCTCTCTCTCTCTCTCTCTCTCTCTCTCTCTCTCTCTCTCTCTCTCTCTCTCTCTCTCTCTCTCTCGGCTCTCTGTGAGCTTGCACCCTTCTTGGGAGTCTTGTCTTTGTCTCCTTTTTTACAGGGCCTTAACACATGGTGGCCGCCATTTTTGCCTACACATGGCTGGGGTTCTAGCCAGGAATCCTAAGCACAGGGTTTTTCATATTGTTGATCTGTATGCCTGAACCTGTGATAATTAAAGCATTTTAAAACCTGTGCCAGATTCCTGAGTCTTCATCCATTCCCTGCCGACTTCAGAGGTAAAAGAGAACTTCGCTTCCCGGCACTGTTGGGGACCCCAGCGGCATCCCCGACAGTGACCAATTTGCTCTCACTGATAAAGGGATTCTAGAGACAAGGGTGGGGCTCAAAATGTCCTGCCCAGCGAAAGGCCTAAACCACTCTCTAGGACTGGAAAGAGAAGCAAATATTCAGAGAGCCTTACTGTGGGTGTGTGCTCCACAGGAAGGCAGACACTCTTATCTAAGGTTCTCACTTATTACCAGAACTGAAAAAGCATCTGTTTTAATAACATAAAAATTATAATAAAAAATTAATTTGAATTGCTTAAAGCTGTTGTCTCTTCCCTTAAATAGTTCCAATGTAATATAGATAAGTAAAAGGGAACACAACAAGGAAAAGAAAATCTAACCTTACTATTCTTTGTATAATTTTTAAGTTCTACTATTTATATTTTTCTACTATTTATTTTATTTATTGTTTTTTTTTTGGGGGGTCACACACTGCGATGCTCGGGGATTACTCCTGGATCTATGCTCAGGAATAGCACTGCATACAGAACCATATGGGATGCTGAAGATCGAACCTGGGTGGGCCACATGCAAGGCAAATGCCCTACCCGCCGGACTATCACTTCAGCTCACTACTATTTATTTATTTATTTATTTATTTATTTTGCTTTTTTGGGTCACACCTAGCGATGCTCAGGGGGTTTCTCCTGGCTCTGCACTCAGGAATCACTCCGGCGGTGCTCAGGGGACCATATGGGATGCCGGGGATTGAACCGGGCCGGCACAGGCCAGCCGCGTGCAAGGCAAGCGCCCTACTGCTGGGCTATCGCTCCGGCCCCTTATTTTAAACTTTGACATCTTTCTATTTTATTAATCATTTCATTTATTTGCTTTACTCAGTACAATGAACTCCTAGCACACTAGGAAGAGAAGAAATCAAATTATATAAAATTCAAATTCTTCATAACTGCATGAATTTACCAAAAAAAATACACTCTAGGTTCTCGAAGTCAATTTTAGAGTACAAAATTGTTCTAACTTATGGAAAGCTCCACTTGAAAGTTCTTTTCAATCAGCAATATGCTTAAAACAGTACATTGAATATCTCGAATCTGGGCTCTAGACCACTTACTAAAACTACATAATCAATTTACCTCAACTCCATCCAACAATTGCACTAATTATCTGACTCACAAAGAATATCCAAATGTGAACATTTTATTCAAATATTTCATTTACACATCTCAAAATCATACACCATGACAGAAAATTGAATCATATAGTAAAATTATTTTGGGTTCTTCCATTTATCATTCTCAAGGAAAATCAATCCACAAATTAATAACAATGTTTCCCTTATCGGTAATGCGACAGCATTTAGAAGACCAGAAAAAGAAGTAAAGTTAAATTTCAGTTCCAGGTCATTCACAAGACCTTTGACTACCCAGCAGATAAATACGACATAAAAATATCCTTTCTAGTCTTGAGAAACAACAGAAAACGAGCTTAAAGAACAGAGATTTGTTTCTTGTCACCTGCATCGAGGCTCCTTCCACTCTTGCCACACAGGCAACCCGATCCAGGAAAGTCACCGCCACAGGCACAGCCACAAAAAAGCCTTTACAAAAGGCCTTGAAGTACTTTCTCCCCCCAGCCTTGTGTCGGAGCCATACCTAAAAACACAAAGGAAATAAGTCTGCAATCCACCTCAAACAAAAAGGGTGAACAAGTCGAAAAAGTAAGTTAACAAAGAAGAATTTCATCTGCTAATATGTCATGCATCTCACCATAATCATTAGAATAAATTTAACTCCAAGATCCTAACGGCAAACACATGAATGAAGATTACTTTTTTCAGTTGTTTAAGTCTATGTGACGACCTCAGTGGAAAATTTCTCCTCCAAAAACAAAAAGCTAGAAAAAATAAGTATTCCAAAAGCAAATCCTTTGCTGTTGCTGTGATGATACAGATGTGCATTATAGTCCTAATATCTGTTATCTTTCATAGTAATAGAAGTTTCAGTAGAACATGTTGACTGCCCAGGCTTCCTGGAAGCTAAGTGAGAGCATGTGATTGATTAGTCTGAAAATCGCATAGAGTGAAAATGACTCTTAAAAGGAGTATAACCTCCTTTTCTATCTTCCCATTTCATTATGCCTGTGATAAGAGGTAATAGTAGTAACAGGAATATCAACCTCAAAATAAAAGCAGAGGCTTAAGTTAAAGATAACAAGGCAACAAAATAGAAGATCCTGGTTCACCAGCACCTTGGAGTCACCAGAAGGGTCATGCACAGCTTACACTCAAGTCATTAATGAGAAAGAAATCACTTTCTATTGCATTTAAACCACTGCTCTATTGACTTTTGTTACAGAAGCTAAACAGATCTGAACTAATTCAAAAATCTGTATAAAAGCAAGAAAATAATCAGTGCATGCCAATACAATATAGCTAATTATCAACAGTCTCTTTGCTCTATAAACATGTGATAAATTTCCAAATTTCCTAGGGATACTGTCTCATGTATGAAAAACAACATAACGAAAGATCAAGATATGCTACCTTAAAATTAAGAAACTTTTCTTGCATTTAGCTAATCTGGGCTCAATCACCAGCACCACAAAGGGGTAACCTTAGCACCATAAGGGAGTGATCCCTGAGCACAGATGCAGAGTAAGCCCTGAGCACAGGGTGTGGCCCAAGCCACCAACCCAGCTTTAGACCCACCAAAATGAAATGACATTTGAGCTGAGGCCTAGGCATTTCAATCAAAAGGTGTATCAGGTGTGAAGGCCCAGGAGCAGAATAAAAAGTGATTTTAAGAAGTTTAGTTCATATGGACTATATACAAAATTTATCATGCTAATTACTTATTTCTAATTTTGCAAACATATATTAACTGTCAAACATCAAGCTAAGTGCAGAGTATTTAGATGACTAAATGTCAATATTGCACTTAAAAACTCTCAGTGAGCAGTACTTTAAATTTTCTAAATAAAATTATATAAGCACATAAAATATTTAAAAGAGAACATTATTTGCAGTCATGGTTTAATTGTTCAAGAAACACGTTCATATTGCCTGAATAACAACTAGCATATAGAGAGAGACAGAGCTGAAAAGCAGGTTTATCAAAATGGTTACCTAACTACTTCTAGGTGTAGAAAATGAAGACACAGATATTCTTCTTTGACCTTGGTTCCTTGTATCACTTGTCTTCCCGCTGTTCAGCGATTTGGTTGAGCGGGCACCAGTAACATCTCCATACGTCCTGTCATGAGCTAGTGTAACCCAAGGACATCTGCTTACTCCAGAAACACAAGGAGCCTCAAACCATTAGGTTTGACCTTGGTTCCTAATATTTAAAAACATGGTTGGGGTGCAGAGATGGCTCACAAAGCGAGAGAGCACATGCTTTGGTTGACTGAGGCACAACATTGATCCCAGCACTGCACAATCCCATCACCAACTCAGAGATGTGGCCACAATATTTCCTGAACACTAGGTGTGCGCCCGACCAATAAACAATCATAAAATAGTATGAAATAATGTCACTGTCTTCCGTTCATCATCGATTTGCTCGAGCGGGCACCAGTAACATCTCCATATGACCTGTCTCATGCAAGTAGAGCCCAAGGGCACCTGCTTGCTCCAGGAATCATAAAGAGCCTCAAACCATTCCATCAGGTCATGGGAATGAGGTCTATAATTGTTACTGGTATCTGGCATATCAAATACGACACGGGTAGCTTGCCAGGCTCTGCCGTGAGGGTAGCATACTCTTGTAGTCATCTCAAAATCCAGCGTTCATTGATGAACCGCACAGCCGCTGCACCAGGCTGTGATAGGCTGGTCTGCTGGGTGGAGTTCTGACAAGGGGGAAGTCCAGATGTGGAAAATGGAGGTCCCTCATGGACTGGGGGGTGCGTCTGGCTTGTTGTGAGGCTCTGCTGGGGTGGCAGGCCAGGGCTAGAACCTGCCATCCCTCCCGTGCGCCTCATGAGAGGCTGGGCACAGTGAGAGCCAGTAGCAGCTCTGCCCCATGTCTGTCTTTAGATCAGCATACCTGGGCCGGATTACAAAAGACTGCAGCAGGATGGATCTCGATGAGCCAGGCTGTGATAGGCTGGTCTGCTGAGTGGAGTTCTGACGAGGGGAAGTCCAGATGTGGAAAATGGAGGTCCTCATGGACTGGGGGTCATCTGGCTTGTTGTGAGGCTCTGCTGGGGTGGCAGGCCAGGGCTAGAACCTGCCATCCCTCCCGGGCACCTCATGAGAGGCTCGGCACAGTGAGAGCCAGTAGCAGCTCTTCCCCATGTCTGTCTCTGGATCAGCATACCTGGGCCAGATTAAAAAAAGACTGCAGCAAGGTGGATCTTGATGAGCCGGGCTGTGATATGCTGGTCTGCTGGGTGGAGTACTGACGAAGGGGAAATCCGGATGTGGAAAATGGAGGTCCTCATGGAGTGGTGGCTCGTCTGGCTTGTTGTGAGGTTCTGCTGTGGTGGTGGGCCAGGGATAGAACCTGCCATCCCTCCCGGGCACCTCATGAGCGGCTGAGCACAGTGAGAGCCAGTAGCAGCTCTGCCCCATGTCTGTCTCTGGATCAGCATACCTGGGCCAGATTACAAAAGACTGCAGCAGGGTGGATCTCGATGAGCTGGGCTGTGATAGGCTGGACTGCTGAGTGGAGTTCTGATGAGGGGGAAGTCCAGATGTGGAAAGTGGAGGTCCTCATGGAGTAGGGGGTCATCTGGCTTGTTGTGAGGCTCTGCTGGGGTGGCGGGCCAGAGATAGAACCTGCCATCCCTCCCGGGGCGCCTCATGAGCGCCTGGGCACAGTGAAAGCCAGTAGCAGCTCTGCCCCCATGTCTGTCTCTAATATAGATAGATAGATAGATAGATAGATAGATAGATAGATAGATAGATAGATAGATAGATAGATAGATAGATAGATAGATAGATAGATAGATAGATAGATAGATAGATAGATAGATAGATAGATAGATGATAGATAGAGATAGAGATATATGCACATGTCACTGTCTCTAATATATATATATATACATATATATATATATGATTAAAGAGCAATAAAATATGAGCAAAGAAAAGCCGAACATTGACCTTATAAGAAAATGAAGACCACTGATTTTTGTCCACCATCTCAGAGGGAAATGAGTGGAGAGGATGTAAACCAACTCAGTTTCTAAAAAGGACTCACCCTTTGAGTCCTTTTAGTATGGAATAATGCTATTTTTAATTGTTTGTACTTTTTGTTTGTGTTTTGTGAACACAACTAACAGTGCTCAGAACTATTTACTTGAACTGCTACTAGCAATGGGGGAAGGGGACAGGGAAAAGGAGTGGTGGTTGAGGGGTGGGGGGGTCACTCCAGATGGTGCTAAGAGGCAAGCTGGATCTCTAGTATGCTAAGCATGTGCTCTAGCCTTTGTGCTATCTCCCAGCCAATAATGCAATTCTTGATCTCTTTCCCAATATAATAAATAAACCTCTCTTTCTCAATTTAAAATCTACTGCTCTAAGTAGAACAAAAACAATTGTGTAAGAGTGTTCTCTACTGAGACAGTAATCAATAAATTTAACTGATGTCAATTCTTTTATGAGTCAATGAAGGCAATAACAGAACTTTTTATGGTTTTTTAAACTTGAGAGTTGAAGGCTAAAAGAATTTTACTCTTTTTAACTTGAGAGTTACGAAGAGTCTCAGAAATTCTTACCTTTCTAATCACCCATAGTAATAAACACTTTAGTTCAAACACGAAAAAAATGGTGTCAATTTGTATGACAACCAACTGCACTATTTTAAGTAATTTAAAATTAGTTTTGAATATGCAAATCAATGCTTCCACAAATATTAAGCAAAAAAGACATTTTTAGTGGTCATGTCAAATAGGCTTATACAACCAAAGATTCCAATAGGGGGGAAAAAAACTATTGATGCTCAAGAGAGAATGAAAAGATTAAGGTACTTGCTTTGCATTCTGCTGACCTTAATTCATGACGCTGCATATGATCCCTTGAGCACTGCCAGCAGTGATCCCTTAGCACAGTGCAAACTTTGGGCCCCACCAGATGTGGCTAAACCAAAAATAGTATAATAAAATAAAATAAAAATGTTTAGGACAAATGCAAATACAAAAGCCTGTTTGTATGCCTCTGTGGCTCTTAAAATAAAGGTAAAATACGGGAGGCCGGAGTGATGGTCCAGCGGGTAGGGTGCTTGTCTTGCATGTGGCAGGCTCATGCCAGCCCGGGTTCAATTCCCGGCATCCCATATGGTCCCCCGAGCACTGCCAGGAGTAATTCCTGAGTGCAGAGCCAGGAGAAACCCTGAGCATAGCCAGGTGTGGCCCAAAAAAATAAAAAAAAAAACAAATAAATAAATAGATAAATGAATGAATGAATGAATGAATGAATGAATGAAAAATGAATGAATAAATAAATAGATAAAAGTAAAATACGACTGTAACCCTGGAATTAATCCTTGACACTATACAATCCCAGAGCACTGTCAGCTGCAGACCTGGCAACCGCTAAGCCTGTTGAAAAGACTCTGGTAGCCCATGAACCAATGGTTCACACAGCACTGCATCGCTAGACCTAAACACTATACATGGAAGTCAGGTTATACCATTAATGGTATTCTGAACCCCCTGAACACAGCTTGGGAGACCAAAAGGAAAAAGTAGCTAAATATGACAGAATGAAGATAGGATAAATGCTCTTTTCCACTGTGCATGGACATTCACTAAGTTTCCTACAGGATACAAATTAGGTAAGTTTTCCAATACAATGAACAGCTATCTGAGTTTGGTAACATTTTTTCAAGAAAAAAAGCAGAAGCCATTGACATGTAAGTTATTAAATTCAGATCCCAATTATTTATTTTTCCCACTGAAACTGGAATTTTATTTTTTAAATATTATATTATACCACCGTTAGATATACAATTACAAGATGTTCATGTTTGAATTTTGGTTTTACAGTGTTCCAACACCCATTCCTCCACCCCTGCCCATCTCCCAATACCAATGTCCCCACCTCCCTCCTCCTTCCCCAAGCCTGTCTCCATGACAGGTTCTTTATCTCCTTTTATCTCTTTCTCTCTCTCTCTCCTCGCTTCCCTTTCTTACACATTGTAGATTATAATATATTCTAGAACATGATTGGTTCCACTAGTTTGATGTACTGGGTCTGGACCACCAAAATGGCGGCTATTACGGTGAGTGAGTCTCATCCAGCTGCTTCTGAGGCCCTACAGAGGTGATGGGCCTACTTCCAAAACCCATCTTGCCTCCTAGGAGCCCGTGGTCAGCTGAGCTAGGGAGAGAGCCGGATGGCAGCTCTCCCCCATTCGGAGATCCCAATTCTTGAGGTTGAGACTCCCTTTCTTTCCAGTATATACTTTTGGCATATCTTCTTCCCATATGGGAAGTTGGCTCCCCTAACAGAAACTTCAAGGTCAAGACAATCCTTGGGATAAAACAAGCTTAGCTTAGTTTAGACAGCTACATGAGCATAAGAGATTAAGATGACCTCAATGCTAGCCAGAAGGAAAAGGACAGATATAGAATAACTGCATTTATTTGCATGATAAATGCAAATTATAGTAAGATACCAATATCCAAGGCCAGGCAAATATGGATTTGGAGGTCTTGACAACAGGTAGAATCAACCGCAAGTGTATAAGAGTCAGCGGTTAGTTAAGACAGAGAAGGGGAACAGTGTGCTCTAGAGCTGAGCATTGAATATAGGCAAAGGTATACAAATGATAACCACTAAATGCAAGTAACAATGTGTAAAAGAAGGAAGAGAGATAGATGATAGATAGATAGATAGATAGATAGATAGATAGATAGATAGATAGATAGATAGATAGATAGATAGATAGATAGATAGATAGATAGATAGATAGACAGACAGTCAGACAGACAGACAGACAGACAGACAGAGAGAAAGAGACAGAAGAGATAAAGAACCTGCCATAGAGGCAGACTAGGGGGGGGGGGGAAGGGATTGGGGATGTTGGTGGTGGGAAATGGGCACTGGTGGAGGGATGGGTGCTGGAACACTGTATGACTGAAACCCAAATATGATCATTTTTGTAACTATATATCTCATGGTGGTATAATAAAATATTACAAAAAATTTATAAAGATGGCATCGATGCTATATTAAATGTAGTTACTTGTTGATTTTTTACCACCCTATGGCCACAGTTATGTAAATATTCTAGTCTCTGTACTTCAGGCCTATATTAACTCATAGAGAATGGCCCTCCTGACGGAAGCCAGGGAGAAGGTAATGCTAAAACTAAATAAACCAGAAATTGCCTGTTTTGGACAGTTACCTTGTAACTGTTCACTAGAGAGGTACCTTGTCTCTCTCTTTCTGTTACCAACCCCAGCCACTAGCGGTTAAAGATTTGGGGGTGTCCAAGTTTGGGGGTGGCCAGCCACCATAACTCCACTCCACCCAAGTGAGTCTAACAAGAAACAAGTCAATGAGAAGTCAGAGCCCTATCGGGCACCCTATCTCTAACTATAATTCACCAATTGCCTGATCAACTCACTTCTAGACCTATTTCCTCATCTGTGAAAAGAAAGGACTAAATTCCATTTGAAGGGGCCAGAAAGGTGGTACAGGGTCATGCATGGTGCATGCCATGCCACAGCTTTCCTCCATTCGATCCCCTCCAACTACATGATCCCCTCAGCTCTGCAGCCTGCAGCAGCGAGGCCCTCAAGCACCTCTGGCTGCAGCTTAAGTGGTCCACGAGTATTGCAGGGTTGCCCCAGGTAGTCCCTGGCATCACAGGGCCCAAGCAAAAACATCATCCTTGGGCATTTGCACTGACCCCGGTTCTGTTGACTATGAATCACCAAAAAAAGGGGCCTTTGGTCTCCTGAGCAGAGCTTGGGAGATCTCCCCACCCAAATTCCATTTTGAAGGCACTATCTAGACCCACCATTCTCTACTTGTTCTCCGCCGAGTTCAGGATTTCAGTAGATAGATAGGAAAATAAAGAAAAACACCAGTTTCTATGGACTAAAAAGAAGCATAAAGTTGACTTTTTAGGATTAACACTTATAAATGTTGAAAGAAGAAAGACATTGATTAGTCCCTTTTATTTATTTTTTTTTTTTTGGGGGGGCTATGCTCAAGAGTTACTCCTGACTCTGCACCAGGGACTGAACCCAGGACAGGAGAGTGCAAGGCAAACAGTCTACCCTCTACAGTAGGCTTTCTATTGCTCAGGCAGACTTTGATTAGATAACTGGTTTAAAATGGAAACCAAGACATTAGAACTAAAGTAAATCCCATGAAAGAATAAATTTGCAACAGATAAAGCACTTTTTGCAACAGACAAAAAGTACTCTTTTTAATCCCTGTCACAATTCCACTGCTGACCAGGGCACTATGTTATGTCCTGCAAAGCGAAGTCAAAACAAGTACTGTTCTATCCAGATATTCACAAAGAGCACTGTGGATGGCATGGCATGGATTCTGCTCCGAGGCTCTGAGGGGAAATGAGATACCTTGCAAGTAAGCGTTAGTTATTTTCAGAAGCTCCCAGGAAATCTCTGTACAGACCTTCCTACCTGAACTGTGAAAAACACCTACACCTTGTCAAATTGAATACATAAAAACTTTTATCACTAAGAGACTCAAAACGCCATAAATAAAAAGAAGAAATGAACATTATATTTCTATGCCAATTCTGATAAAACACAAGGTTTAAGATTCTATCAGAGGCCTGGGACAGTAGAATCCAATCCCCTGCTAACATCACCCAACAATAGCCCCAGTGCTATTTGTGATGCCCTGAATCATTCAATCATTCATTCTAACCATTCAATATCACATTTAGTTGTGATACTTGCAGATATTGGCACACTGCAACCGACTAATCTGCAAGTATCACAACTAAAGCATACCAAAACCAAAGCAAACTCTGAACCAAGGATGCAAGCATTGCAACCAAGCATGCAATCCACGTGCACTGCATCCAAAGCCTGCAGGAGCGATAGAAGAGCACAAGTCCCGCCATCCAGTATGCAGCCCCCAGAATCACAGCTACAAAAGAAAAGAGAAGTGAGGGGGTAATGCTATGGCATTTACACTTTGTAAATGCTAATGCACTTTATTTTTTACATAAATTGCCAGAGAAACACTAGGATGGTCTGGTCTTTTGTTCACACCATAAATGTTCCAAATTAACATACTAATAAGCAACTAGCACCTTCTTTCTCTGAGAAAATTTCCTTTAAGCAATTACAGTGGTATTAAACCCATCCCTGGCCAAAATGAAATCATTCTTCTTATTTTCTCTCCTAATTACCATGCGAGTTATTTTGTTCTTTAATTGACTTATTAAAAACAACATGGTTCAAAGTTATCCATTATACAGTTGTTTCAAGCATTTAGTGTCCACCAATATCCCCAGTTTCCCTTCCAATCCCAACCTGCCCCTAAGGCATATAACAAATTTACTTTATATGGCTTATTCCAACAAAACTTTAAGAATTGTCAAATAAAGTGAACAGAAAATAAATCAGTACGAGCCTATTGGTGATTATGATCTGACTTTGACCTATGTAAATAAGAAAATTAAAGCCCTTTAGTACAATATAATAAAATGTCCCTTTTCATTTACTTATATAAGTTTTCAACTCTGGAATCTGAAGTGTATTACATTGAATTTTATTTTATACATGGATTGTATTATGGTAATAATCATGTTTCACCTGCCATTACTAAAAGTTTTAAAGCAATTCTATCTTAATATATTTGGAATATACATGGAACAATAAGGTCTTCACTTCACTTGATCGTTTGAATCCCGTTATTCATCGATTTGCTCGAGCGGGCGCCTTTAACATTTCCATTAGACCTTATCACGTGTCAATGTAGCCCAATTGCATCTGGTTGATTCGGGAATATGAAGAGCCTCAAACCGTTCCTTCAGGGTCTTGGACAAGGAAGGACTAAAATGATCGTCTGTACTTTCAATGCACGTACGCTGCTGTCGGAATCATATTTTTAAGTTACATAAAAAAAATTGATGGAAAAAAGAAAATGATAAACTTCAAAGCAGTGTAATACATAAAAATGTTTGATCATAAGATTAAATCTGTGCACTTGGATAACCAAATTAGTACTTACAGGATAGAACTTATAGGCTATCAGAGACTATAAGATCAGAAATTATATAAATGTGATTCCCAATTCTTGATTCATTCAATATATATTTACTAACCATCTACTATTAATCTAGATACAGTGTATACAATGCAGATCAAAAACATATCTATAGGGCTAGAAAGATAGTACAGGGTACACGGTGGTTGCCTTCTATGTGGCCAACTGTGATGAGATTATCCAGCAAAACGCATGCCGTCACCCCAGCACGAGTAGGAGTGATCCAAGAACACAGAGTCCATGAGCATCACTGGGGATCCCCAGTGATCACAGTGATCCCCAGTGATCCCCAGCGGCGTATCAAATCTTGGTTAACAGTATTCTAGGCAAGAGCCGTGCCTCCTATACTGACACTTAAATCTCTATCATTTCTTTTTGTGTTTTGGGAAAGCTTGGGGTCGGAGTGATAGGTAGAGCAGGTAAGGCATTTGCTTTGCTTGCAGCCAAACTGGGTTCGATCCCCAGAATACCCTAAGGCACCCTTGCATTGCCAAGTGTAATACCTGAGTGCAGAGTCAGAGGTAACCCCTAAAAATTGCTGAGTATAACCAAAAAATAAAATAAAATAAAAAAAAAGAAAAGATACACAGAACAAAGCTTTGTGTGTGAGAAGGCTTCATGGGACACTCGTGAAGAGAGTACTTTGGAGTAGGTGCTGGAATAATGTGTGCATGGGACTATGATGGTAATGTAAACAATGTTTCATCAATAAAAAATAGGGGGGAAGAAAATGGATAAGAATTAAATATGTCCATTACACACAAACAAAAAAGCTTCTTTTCTGGGGCTCAAAAGAGTAGAGGATAGACAGAATGTAGCTGAACCAGTTTCAATCGCTGGTACGGTATATGGTCCCCAGAGTCCACCTTGAGTGCAAAGCCCAGAGCAAGCCCTAGCATAGCTCAGTGCGACCCAAACTAACAAAAATAAATAAGAAAAGAACGTTTCTCATACAGGTATTTGGACACACACAGTGACAGCTCTTTTCTGTGTGGAACATAATCTTGCTCAAAGATTTGACTGGTTAGAGATGAACATACTTACTACTATTGACCAATGAACAAAAATTATGAAGTGCCAATACTTCAGGATTGCTCTTAGGAATTCTGTTGCTTTATAATTAAAACAGAATGAAGCACCAAGGAATAGAGCAGAGGTTTAGATGTATGCATGGAACTATCATTGGCCTATGGTCACAAGTCCAATTCCCAGGGATCCCACCTGCAATGGTGGAAGCTCTCTGTCTGCGATCCCCAT